>VZTN01017041.1:3759-18302 GCA_013400515.1 Erpornis zantholeuca
TTTTGGAAGGAATGTTGTCCTATAGATAGCTTAGAGAAATGAAAAATGGGAAAAGAAAAAAAGAGAGAGAAAGAAAAAAAGAGAGAAAGCAAGAAAGAGAGAAAGCAAGAAAGTGAGAAAGCAAGAGAGCAAGAAAGAAAGAAAATGTTTTTCTTAGGAAATTCTTTTTCTGAAAAGTT
The DNA here is from genome assembly GCA_013400515.1 of Erpornis zantholeuca. Lineage (NCBI taxonomy): Eukaryota > Metazoa > Chordata > Aves > Passeriformes > Timaliidae > Erpornis > Erpornis zantholeuca. The sequence goes on from VZTN01017041.1 coordinate 3,939, forward strand.
GCTGACCAGTCAAGGCCATGTTGGTGCCTCCCAGTCTATCATTCAGTTGAGAAAACACATGAACATAGGGAGAGCAGTGCAGTGGCAGTGCCGTGACAGCACTGCTGTCCTCTCTGCCTTCACAGAGTCTATCTGTGCATTAACAGATGTTCAGGATCCATCACAAGCATGGATATGGTTCCCCGTGCTCACTGAGGCTTGATTTGCAGCCCAGAACCTGCCTGTTCTACATGTGGATTCCTGTTTTTCAGCCACACTCCAGTCCCAGTGATAAGAGGAAACAGGCACAAGGTGAAACACGGGAGGTGTTTTCTCAACACAAATATCTTTTTATTGGGAGAGTGACTAGGCACTGGAATAGGTTGTCCAGAAATGTCATGGAATGTCCATCCCAGGAGATATTCAAAAGCGGTAAGGACATGGTCCTGGGAAACAAGCTGTAGGTCCAAGTCACCAGATGACCTCCAGAAGTTTCTTCCAACTTCAACCATTCTGTGACTTTATGATTCTGTGTGTGACATGATCCTTCCTTGTTCCGGCTTCAAGCACAGAGCGATAATACATGCTGGACACACACCAGACCCAAGAGTTAAGAAGTCCAGTGAAGTAATTTCCATCCATTTTTCTGAGACAGCTGAAAACCATTTCTGCCACTAACTAAACTCTACTGTCAAGGCTTTTACCCTCTACCTTCTTTGAAGCAAGGTCAGGTTTTGGGATATTTGGTGTTATGAGTCTCAAACAATTAAGAAGTTATTCTTTAGCCTAGATAAACCTTGAAGTTAATATTGCATTCAACCTAATGATCACTGACTGTACTTTAAATTTGATGTATCTATCTTACCCTAAGGGGAATAAGAACAGTTTTGAAAGAAATAACTTCATCGTCCTACAGCTGGACCAAAGTTTTGTTATCAAAAGAGTTTTTACATATACAAAAGAGAGAAATTACATAATATTGATTCTCACTTGCTGTTGCAAGAATACTTTCCAAACCAGGAAATCTTCTCAGTAGTCAGCATTTCCACCTCCTTCTCTTCTATGTTTGAATGGTCTTCTGTGAGATATGACATTTCCCTCTTTTTAAAGATAAAACAAAATATTTCATCCCTTGCTCATTTTGAGTTCCTCTCCTTCCTGTAAATCTGCTAGTTTTTAAAAATTCCAAGTGTTAGTATTATCTTTTTCTGTAAGAGTCTAAGAGACATAAATAGTTAATTCATTTCTGGGAAGTTCTAGAAACCATGAAGAGCTCATTGTGTTCAATAGGTAAAAAATTAATAGATATGGTAGAATTTCAAATGTAAAATTCCACTGAGGCTTCAGGTTTCAACATTACTGTAACGTGTCCTCTATTACTTGCTTGTGTTTTGCATATATTGCAGGGTTTAGATATTTTTTTAATTGTTACAATTTTGTACAAACATAGCAAAACCTGTAGATTATGTAAATTGAGATGTTTTATATTTAGTTACTGAGGAAAGTCAAAATTGAACTACGTAATTATGTCCAGATCTTTCTTTCTTTATTTTCATGATCATTTTTCATGCAGCCTATTTACTACCTTTTTCAGCTCAGAGCCTTGAGTGAACATATGTTAGATAGTAATTCATTTCTAAAGCATTTATAACTTTGTAATAATTGACATGCTATTTCAACAAAGAATTTCTACCACATGTATTTTTCTTCTATCAGAATATCTACAATTTAAGGAGTCACATATGAGTAAAGAAATGCAATGTAAATGTCTCTCTTCTCTTATCAGTTAAACTAAAAGTGCTGTGTGTTCATTTTGGCCTTCAAATTACAAATGTATGCTTTCAGTCCCTACAGCAGCATCCAGATGCATGTAAATATTACAATAATGCCTCCCTCATTATTTGAATCATTACTGAATTTCATGATTTTTTTTAATAATATTGGGGTAGAAACACTATATAACCTTTTAATTCATAAGAAACTAACATTTTTCACATCTAAATTAAATTACCATAGGCGATTATTTAATTAGAGAGCAAGAACTCTGGACGAGGATCCTTTACCATGTAAAGGAAAGAAAATTCTAAGGGAAAACTGTACACAGTAAAGTGTTGGGTTGGGTGAAAAGTACTGAATTTCAAATGTTTTTGATGGAAAGTAAGACTTTTCAGTTGATATGATGACCAAAAAAACCCTTTTTTTCACAGAACTATCAGCTGGTCTGCAGGCTAGAACTAATCCAGCATCATACTGTAGATACTAAATCTTGGCGGCAGAAATCTTTGTGATAGGATTTATTGTTCTTGAGCAATACATCCCACAATGCTCTTTGACACTAGTTTATTTAATAGGATCAGTCCCAGATTCTTTCTTCCAGACTCTCCTATTTCATTGCTCACAGTGGGTTCTTAGAAGTTCATTTTCTTACATGTGACTTCTTCATAAATATGAGACAGAAAGGTCTTATTTTATTTGCCATCTGTTTATACTCCTTCAGTGTTCCCTTTCTACATTAACTTCCACATCTGGTTCCACACTTTCCATAGCAGACCAAAATTATGGCCACATCCACTATCTTCATGACCCCCTCTCTATTTCACGAATTTATCCACAGTTAAAACTGCCAGAGAACCAGAGTCATTTGAAGTCTTTGGGGAAGTTCATTCTTTTTGGGTTCTTTGACTTCAAGCTTCTTTCCATTTTTGCCAGACTGAGGAAAAATCAGGAATATATGATTACTTCTAGGAATTACTGTACCAGTATTGTCCCTGTATCCCACTTGGAGTGTGCAGTGTGTGCCAAATGCCATGTGCTGTCCACTGTGGGGGTATTTTTAAACACAGAGGGATTTGCCCACAGAAATGTGACTGAGATCTCTGACTCAATGGAATTTCTGAGAATAAACAGTTTTTACATGGCTATGATTTCCCACCCCTGTTAGCTGAGCCAGATTTGCAATGGTGGCCTACAAATAAGTGTGCCTCCTATGCTGAGACCATCAGACTAGAAAGTCACTGCTTCCTTCTCCCACCATTCATTGTAATTGTTTTGGATTCTTTTGACTTTGATCAAATGAGACCACTAAACATTTAGCAATCTGACTGCTCACAGCTATTGTTTTCAAAGCTCTCCATTTTGTCAAATTTTTATTGTAATCCTCTTCTCCTGAAAGCTAAACAGTGACCCTCCTACTGACCTCTGCCCTTGCGTGTCTCACCTCAGTGCTGTTCATATGTGCTGCTCACGTGAAAAATACACAGGGATTTGAAGTGGGGGTTAGGATGTCAGGACAAAGTCATTGATGGAATGACTGAAGGTGGTCAGCTGCATCAGCAAAACACCTGAGACTCTGAGCATATTCTTTGACACTTTGTGTCCCCTGAATGCTTTCCAAGCATTTGAGAGCTGCAGACCTAATTACCTGAGCTCACTTTTCAAAGACACATCACAGAGGTTCCAATGTTGTAACTGAGCAGCTCCACCACCAAGGGGTTATTCCTGATGAAATGTTCCTTACTATTTTCTATTTTAGGCTTTTAATTTTAGTAGTTTCACGCCACCTCTACTTCTATAGGATAATTTTAACTCCATTTTTTTATAGTCAGCCTTTTTCTGGGAAGTAGCAAGGCAATCAAGGTAACTTTTCATTGCTACTCAAAATAAACAGTCTATACTTTCTAGCAGTTTCTCAGCATTTCTTTCATTCCTTAGTGATTTCTAAACTTCTCAGTTTTCTTTTTAATGCCAAAACAGATTGCCAGACTCTGGGGCATTAATTGCACCCTAGGTGCCAATCATTTTTTAAAAACCTGTCCACAGATGTTGCAATGAGTATTGCAAAGTTCCACGAGTACTTCAGAAATGTTGGCCTTTTTTCAGAATCAAGCAAAAAATCTGACCATGGCATCTTTTGAAAAATTTACCTTCACACATTGCAAAGTATATTTTCACCTCCCTGGGAAGATTTTGAGACATGCTGCATATATATGTATATATATATATATATATATGATCTTCTAACGCCTCCATTCAATGTGTGTTTAAAAAGTACAGCATGTTTCTTACTTCTCTGAGTTTATCATAGGACAAGGGGGAGGAAAATAAAGAGTCAAAATTTTGTGCTTTCAAGAGAAAAGAACATTTGTGTCATTGTGGAAACAGGAAGGAAGTCCTCCTTCATTCACTCAAAGGTAAAAGAGTTTGTTTTGATCCTGAGAGCTTCTAATACTTAGAATCATAGAATCATAATTTCTATGCTAGAAGAGGAATAAATTCTATGATAAAATTATTTAGATTGAGAAAGACTCAAGGTCAATGAGTCCAAATGTTCACCACAAACAGTGTACCCAAAAGCCTTATCCACATGTTTTTCAAACACTTCCAGGGATGGTTATTCCACCACGTCTCATGCTACCTTGTTCCAATGGCTAACCACCTTTTCAGAAAAGAAATTTTCCTAATACCCAGTCTAAAACACCTCTGTAGAACCTCAGGCAATTTCTTCTTGTACTGCCACTTTTTGGGAAAAGAGATTGATCCCCACCTGGCTACACCTCCCTTTCAGGCAGTCCTAGAGAGTGATAAGGTCCCCCCTGAGCCTCATTTTCTCCAGGCTAAACAATCCCATCTTGTTCAGCTTCTTCTCATAGGACTTTCACCTCATTGCCACTAGCAAAAACAGACAGAAAAAAGACAGTGAGAATGAGCAGATTGATAGCTCTATATCTATACAACCCTCATAACCAAGCCCCAGTTAATCACATTAATAATACCTGTGATGCTACTAACACTATCTGCAGTGACCAGATGAATACAGAGGACTGAGTGAAAAGATCAGTTTCAAATACATCCCACTTTGTTTTCTGTTGGCAGCCAATTATTTTCTACCCTAGACTGACAGTGTTTTCAGTAATAATAAAACTGTCTTAGGGAATTAGTGTTTCTCAGCATTTCACAATAATTTGAAATCTTTATCACAATTAAGTTTTGTGAACTGAATCATATTCCTTCAGCTAGCTCTACATGAAATTATATCAATTACCGTAATATAGGTATAAATTTTAAAAAAATACTTTTTAACTATCCTTCTTTTATTTTCTGTAATTTTTTGAGTCCCTTCTTAACTCACCCTAGTCAAATTATCATAGAAATCCATGCAAATATTGTGGTGATATGATGGTATGGTAAAAACATGCTCAACTAATTTCTGGGTATTATATTTTTGTAAACTAATCTCTTGTATCATAAAGGGAGCAATTTTTACCTTCTTATATGGGAAAATATTACATCCAAGATCTATGATATAAGAGCTGAATTAAGTTTTCTCTTTTATGGAGGATCCAAATCACTTTGTTTTGTCAGTTTCTCCAAACCAATGTGTTTGAAAGGAAAATTCAAACCTAATATACCATTCTTTTTTAGACTTGATGTGTGGCCTTCAGCTTTGAAAACAGCACCATTTTGTTGGAAAAAAAATGTTTTCAGAAGTGATACTTTTGAAGTGATGTTGAGACATCTCAAAAACACTTGGCATTAGCTAAGCTCTGCTCCAATTAAAGTCAAAAGGTGTATTAACACTGCCTCCAACGTGTGCCGAATAGAGCCGGCAAGTCGCACTTTTCTAAATTTTATTCAGAGTTTATGAGATAAAAGCGTACTCTTGAAAACAGAAAAATAAATTTTGCCTGGCCTGCCAACTGCTCTGCAGACTGAGTCAAGTAGGATTATTTCTGACTTTTGCCACATCACCAATGCCAAAATACTTTGCAAGCACTTTTTCAACTCATTAACTTTATGCAGCCCCATTACACTGAAGAAGACTGCACAACTCTTAGTGATGATTACAGAATCTATCCCAGCAACTAAAACAAAGCTTTCACATCATTGTGTTGATGTTAAACATGAAAAACAGTAGAGTATCTTGCACACCCCTTTAACAAAACTGTGTGTGTTCCCATTCATGCAGATTAGCTCCAAGTACTCAAAGAGATAAAGTACTGATAAAAGTGGGATTGTATAAATTTGTCTGTTATTTCTCTCTGTGAAGAGAATTCCTCTTAAGAAGAGAAGGACCTGCTTACACATCACAGAATGAAAGAGAGGCACACATCATCTTGTAAATATAAATATTTGCTCATTGTTTTCAGAGCAACAGTACCATAACAGTCCTATACTTAAGTATGGCCACTTACTGACCATACTGTGCCAATTCACTTAAGTTTTAAGGTGTTACCTTCCTCTCACCAGCAGTCGGAGCGTTTAGCTCAAGCTGTGCATACCTCCTTGTGACAAAGCCCTAAAGTTGTGTTGTGTAACTTCTCTACCCAGCTCTAGAAGTGGACATCACGTTAATATGTGATAATCTTTTCATGGGTTATATCTTTTTCATGAAAGATTCTCTGAACAGAGCCAATATGCACCAGCTCCAATAGAGATCCACCAAGGCCAAGCCCATCAGTGGTGATGGTGGCGCCTCTGAGATAATGTAGTTAACAACAACCAGAGAGAGGAGTGAGAATATGTGAGACAAACAGCTCTGTGGACATCAAGGCTGGTGAAGGAGGAGAAGGAGCAGTTGCTCCAGGCACCAGAGCAGAGATTGCCCTGCAGCCCTTTGTGAGGCAGCAGTGCCCCTCATGTCCCCAGTAGAGGTTCACAGAGGAGCAGACATGCACCTGCGGCCTGTGGAGGACCCCACAGGGGGGATACCCAAAAGAGGGAGTAGGGGGATACCCAAAAGAGGCTGTGACCCTGTGGGAAGCACAGGCAAGAACAGGGTCCTGGCAGGACCTGTGTCCCTTTGGAGAGAGAAGCCCACACTGCAGCAAGTGGGGATCCCATGGGGGACACAGTGGGGTAGCCTGTTCCTATAGGACTGCACCCCATGGAAGGGACTCACACTGGAGCAGTTAATAAAGGACTGTAGCCCATGGGAAGGACTCACATTGGAGAATTTTGTAGAGAACTGTCTCCTGTGGGAGGACCCCACTCTGGAGCAGGGAGAGAGTGTGAGGAGTCCTCCTGCTGAGAAGGAAGGCGTGTCAGAGACAATGTGTGACAAAGTGACCACAGTCCCCCTTCCCCTTCCTCCTGTGCCCCTGGGATGGAGGAGGTAGAGAAAATCATAAGTTAACCCTGGGAAGAAAGGAGGGGTGTGAAGCATTCACTATGACAACATTTGTATTCCAGAGCAAGGCCTACTTCTCAGGAAATGGAAGTGAACACAAAACTAGCAAAAAAAACCTTTTGTTTTCCTTAGCTTCCATGCATGCCCTTTGCTTTTGGTTTATTAAACTGCCTTTATCTTGACCCCTAAGTTTTGTTCATCTTATTTTCTCACCCCCACCCTCATTCTGCTGAGGAGGGAAGCGATAGAGCAGCTTGGTGTACACCGGGCATCCAGCCAAGGTCAACCAACCACAACATACATTTGATGAGATAGTTCCTACTCTTTGGGACTGAGTCATTTTTCAATGAGTGTTGAAAAGAGAATCCTATCATACAGTTTTAAAGAATCCTTAATGAAGTATTGCAGAATTCTTATCCTCAAACACACACAAGCTACCTCATGCATTACTGAAATTTTAGTGCTATGAGACATAATTCTTGTCACAGAGAACTTTTTTGACCATATTTTTTGCCATGACACAATTTCTAAGCTTATTTAATCCCTTTCTTCAGGTAAACAGTAGTACCCAGAAAATATTATAACACTTTCTAGTTTTGAAGTCCAAAAGGTTGAAGTACACAATTTTAATTAGGAGGAGGAAAAAAAAAAAAAAACAAACGAAAAGAGATTTTAAAAGTTTAGAGCATAATCGCTCATGTACCAAGAGATTATTCTGTCCCTTGTACATTTGATGCAGCCTCCTGCTGTATCACACAAAGGTACTGCTCTCAACTGAATCCTGTGGAGCTGAAGTGTAGCTCAGACACACAGATAATGCTGGATTTTATAAGATGCAGGGATTTTCTTCCCCCTCTTCTCCCATTGTGTGTGTCAGTGGTCTCCTGCTTCCTGTCTCCAGCTGATAGTAGTGGGATGGTGGAGGGTCAGGGAGAAGGGAGGGGGCTGGCAGTGTCTGACAACTGAAACAGATGATGCCGCACACCACCTATGTAAACAGAAATAGGCGCTGGGGCTGATGGAGCACAGAGATATGACCCTGCCCATAGAGCCGCTGAGTCTAGACTCCAGATGTGTTCTCACTGTTACCAGGCCAATTCAGATCCAACTGGTAAATATTTCTACCAGATGACAGTGGGCTCAGCTACAGAAATGAGGACAAAGGACAAAAATAGGCAGAAAATGAGTACCGGGCATTATTGCTGCTTAGAAAAATATTCTTCATCGTTTTGGAGATGTTAAGGGGCAATTATTTAAATAAATCATATACATTCTTTTCTTACCATGTTCAGCTGAAAAAGTTCCAAGGCAAACTGAAGGCTATTTAGGCAAATTAGTCACTTAAAATGAACTGAAAGTGAGGTCTGTAAAGGATAAAATAAAATTTATACTAGGATTTTACCATATGGACATAAAGAAATGAGAGAAAACTATAGTGTTGATAACCTCAGGCTGGTAAATACCAGTTTATTGGGAAGTGAGTGTTATGTGATTTATTTACAGAAATGAGTGATTATGGAACACGAACACTCTACAGAAACAAAATTCAGGACAGAAACCCCTGTCTACTGGTGTTTCATCACCCCATATGTAAGATTCTGACTCCTGGTCCATGTGGTGTTCAGAATGTCGTAAAGTGTGTTAATTAAGAGAGAACCAAGCACCACTGATGAAATGAAGGCTCTGACAGGATTTAAGACGTTTGCATCTGCCTCAGACAACTAGAGCGAAAACAGAGCTCTGCAGTGATCTGGGCTTTTTTCTTCTCTCTTCTTCTTCATATATGGTGTCATGACAAAAGCTAAAGATCCACCTTTGCAGAGAGTTGCTGTCCTAGAGGGTGGATGATAAGGGACAGTAAACACAGGACAATATTATCTATATCCTTTATGAAGATATTTGCAATTTGCACAAGTATTATAAGGTCCTCTCTTTGAGTCCTATGTTTGAAAGATGACTGCCAATAAGTGATTTCAGCAGGAGATTTGAACAGAAGAAGACACATGGCTTTAAATGGCCTCCCTCACTAATTGACAAAAGTAGACTCCTTCTTTCATACTTTGAATGAGCCTTCTGTCTTGCAGGTGAGTAGGACAAAAATCATAGTACATCAGTGTAGAAAAGGTATAGAGTTTCAAATATAAAAGGAAATTATTAAACAAAATTGGTTTTAAAATTTTCTTTTATATAATCAGAAGTTTATACGAATTTTGTTAGATTGTTTTGTAAAACACTTGTTAGACTTTACATGTCTTATTCTGAACAAATTGGTGAGAAGTGCATAGCCGCAGCCTTGCAAGTGTATTTTGGGGGTGTTTTCTCCTCACCTCAGTAACTGGTAGCCAAATACTTTAATGAGACACATATATGGGTATGCGAAAAGCATCCAGATCAGAGACTAGAGCCGTGATACCTATAAAAGCAAAGTTAGAAATGGCTTAGCTATTAAAAAGATCACATTAAACAAGGAATAGCTTGCTTCCTCACTTTGGACTCATAAACCAGCAGCAGGACCTTTGAAATGAAGAAAGGCTCCCTAATCTAAATGTTCTTTGAGAAGAACTTTTAAATAGTTAACCTTCTAGTTATGTTATAACTGCAACTTTTTCTGTGCACACCTGCGAAGCGATTGCTTTGTGTTCAAGAGACAGAGTGGATTTACTTACTAATTGGCTCTCCTTGCACTGCCTTCTTTGCTTTTTCTCTCCCCTCTCATCTTCCCTTTGTGTTTGAGGAGCTCTAGCCAAATGGTAAATATTCCTGAGGAGAAGTTTGCAAGCACTGGTACAAAATGGTTTGGCTGAATACTCAGAGAATATCGGTATATACTCTCTGGTGAGCAGTAGTGCGCTGTGAAATTGCTACATTTAATTGGGTTACAGATGCTGATCATTTTGTGCAGCTATACTGGGGATTTACTAACAGATTCTCTCACTTAACACAGTTTCTTTTCTCACACCTTTTCACCCATATACAAAGGAAAAGAAGGTACAAGACTGAGAATATGTGAACTTACAGGGGCGAGACACTGAAACTCTGTACAGAAACACAGTGATTCATCCTTCTAGAGAGAGCACACTCTTAGAATTTATACACCTAATGGATTTACACCAAGCTTCACAGTACCAAAAAAACAATTAAAAAATGAAATAATTTAGACATATAAGGCCTGAGGACAGGGAAGACACACTACAAAGTTTTGATTTTGGCAGAGAATAAAGAACATTGAGCAGACCCTACAAAGGAAGGGAAAAAAAAAGCCTTTTGGTTTCTTTCACTAGAGGATTCCTTCTCTTCCATCACTGTCTATTCTCAACAGGAGTGACATCTAAGAATTGACCCCATTCTCCCCTTCTTTCTCTCCTGAGAAGAGCTTTTTAAACAGTGGACAGCTCTTTGATCTGCTGGCTTTCTGTAGCTATTCACACCATGGTTATTCAGCAGCTCCACCTCTCTGACCAGGTCAATGAACATACTTGAAGCAATATCACATAGTACTGCCTACAGAATATTAAAATATAGCAAGTATTCACCTTCCACAACCTGTTTCTCAGAAAATCTGCTGGCTACTCAGCCTTCCTCCCCATGAATGAATTATCTATTTTTGTCTGACTGGGAGTAGGTGAGGACTTCCACGTCCCAAAAGTATCAAACTTAAAGAATGAAATTACATCCCATGTTTTATTTATTAAGGGAAATGTTAAATATTTTCAGCATCAAGATTAATTATTCCAAAGTTGTACACAAATATTTCTAATCTAGAACAAAATGCTTGGAAATGAAAAGATGAAAGGAATAGAGATAGAAACCTGTGAGATAATATAAAGCTGAAAATGGGAAACAACTGACATTTTCAGGTACCATTAATACCTTGCCAAAATATCCAAATTGCCAAAAAGGCTTCAAATATGGTTACATCAAAAAGTGCTTATAATGTAAGCAGATAAATATTTTTTTCAGGAAAATTCTAAACCAGTATCTGAAGGAAGTAAATTTTGTTGGAAGCTACTATTGATAACTATGATGAAACAGATTTTTGAAAAACTGCCTGAAATAAATTAATCCATTTTTTCAGTTCTGCACATAAATACTTGTTTGCCAATATAAATGTATTTTTTTATATACACACATACTGACTAAAGATATGATCTAGACCGTGTAAAAGAACTATTGATATTATGATAGCTCCCATTTTTTCCCTTTCCCTTTCTCTTTTCCTATTTTATTTATTTCTAAACTGTCTTATAGGTCTTTATTTGTACTTTTAGACTTCAAAATCTCTTTAGACATCCAGTCGTGTGCTCATGTACAACATTTAGCTCAGTGTTCCTAGCATGTGTATTTCTTCATTTTTCTTTAAGTTTTCTTTCAATTTTTGGTCACTGATTGCCATAGGATATTAGAAGGCAATTCACAAAGTAATAGTGCATTTAAGCCTGGGGAGGGGAGAAATATATGCATATATGAATTCATCCAGACAAAAAAAAATAAATTAAAAAAAAATTGAATGGAGATTTATTTTAGCTTAACTCATTTTTATTTGCATATAAGACCCATTACAGTAGTACTGCATAAGACAATATACCTTTTTTTTTTAATGGCTAAGACATCTTTTGATTCTTTTTAGAATAGTTGTGTTTTCCATGTATTAAAATAGGTTGAGCATCGCTGCTCCAGAAAATCCCCACCTGATCGATGGGTACAATATAAGGTAATTAATGTCTATATTCATTAGATGGTTAGTATGCAATGAAGAAAGCATAAATCAGAAAGTCAGTTAATTTGCAAGGAAAAAATAAAGACTTCAGAAAGTGCAGAATTTCCAGAGGCAAAACAAAGAAGCCAAGGTTACCAGCAGGAATACTTAGAATGGGCCCACCCAGGAAGAGATTGGAATTCTGTCATTCCTAGTGGGAGTCAGGAGAGAGTTTGAGTTCACTAAGGAACCAGCCAAATTCAAGACGAGTTGTCCTGGTCCAGAGGTAAATCTCTTTGGTTCTGGAGAAAACTCATGCAGGTAAAGGATCCTGATCTACAAAAACCCTCCAGGAGAACTTGAGCACAAACCTGAGGAATTATCCAGGCCATGAAACTGTTGGCTTATAGCAGGGAAATGAGGATAGGGACTGCTTTTTTTTGCTTCAATTTTCTGAGTTTCTTTTGTTAAAGCATTAAAATTTTATTCTTTATTTTTCAATGAATACAACAGTGTTTAAAAATCGAGTCTGTATGGGTGGCTCTACACTTACAAATTATGCAGTGCTTCCCAAAGGCTGGCAGCTGGTAACTTACACTGCTAAATAGCTGAAATGATCCCAATATATTACTAGTCCCATCCAAGAGAATGCCTGGGCATGGCGTAGGAGTGAGAATGGGCCAAGCACTCCAGCAAGCAGCTGGGATGGGGCCATCCTGTTTGGAAGGTAGGACAGTTGAACAGTGTGAATTCCAATCAATTCATCCCAGTTTGCCTCAGTGCCAGTGAATCACACAATTGATTTGNTTTGGAGATTGACAAGCCTAATCAAGGAGAATCAAGGCTGCCCAGGACCACGTCCAGTCCATTTTGAATAACTCCAAGGAGAGAGACTCTGCAACTTCTTTGGGCCACCTGTGTCATTGCTCATAAACCATTATAGTAAAAGAGATTTTCTAATATTTAAATTGAATTTCCTTTATTTTGGTTTGTGCCTATGGCTTCTTATCCCTTAACTGGATACCACTGAGAAATGTCTGGCTCCAGCTCTCTTAGTCTCTCTCTTCAGACATCAGATGCTCCAACTACTTCATCCTGTTCATGCCCTCCGCTGCACTCAGTCCAGTATTTACATATCTTTGCTGGGGAGCCCAGAAATGGACCCAGCACTTCAGATGTGTTTCACCAGGGCTGAGGAGAGGGGAAGGATTGCCTCCCTCAACCTTCTGGCAAAACATCAAAAGAGGAAAAAATAATATTTCAGAAGAATTAGCTAGTGATTTCTAGATCCTTCCACAGAATGGTGTCAAAATGGAAAAAAGTATTAACTCAGTTAACAATAGGCTTCTAAATCAACTTTATGGCCTCTTGAGATCTTTTTAAGTCTAAATTTTTCTGCTTTTGCACCTGAAACTCCTCATTAGATATCCTACATTCTCATTTTAAGAAAAAGATATATAGATATAAAATGATACATAATAAGGAATAAATCTGAAGTATTGACAAAATTATGCTAATAAAGAAGGAAGATGGATACTGATGAAGAGAATTTCCAAGGGAGAACTCATGTCGCTTGAAACCACATTCCCACGTTTCCAGCACTATTAATAGTCTATACAAATCATGGAAACAAATTATTAATATTTACTACTACACTGCCTGTAACAGTCTCGAGCTATGTTAGGATGTTGATTAGGATTTGCATGCTTAAAATGTGGTTTAGATTGAATTAAGTGATATTTAGGTATGGTTTTGGTTCATCTTTTCAATTACTGTTGACAAAGACACAGCAGGATGCTCAGTATTTTCAAAGTATAAGTATTTTTAAGGAAGTTCATGGATTGCCTCTAGCAGTATTTGGAGTCATTTAGAAAAAATCTGAGGCCCAAAAATTTGGTGCACTGACAACATCCACTTCCTCTCAACATTTAATTTGGCACATTGCATTTATGATATCAGACTAATGCACTACCACTGGCACATGGTAACTGGAAGAAAATTATCCCAGGATGCCATGCTTACAAGTCTCCTCTGTCTTTACTATGGGGATCCCATGGTGTTTCCTGAAGCCCACATAACCTCATAGACCAGATTATAACATCTGCATAGATATCACCGTGACTGTTTTCCATCAGATTTCATCTTTCCTAAACTCCAAGTGTGGATAGCAAGGGAAATCTGTGCTCACAGGTCTCAAGTGGTAGGAAATCACAATGCAAAGGGAAAAGGACTCCAACTCTTAGACCTGAGAACTGCAAATATAACATGTGCAACACCAGCAATAGCAGACCATTAATGCCTTGTGTTCATTTGTCTAAATATATTTACTTGGCTGTGCTGGAACACCCAAGGTTTCACCAGCATAGATATAACTCCCATCTAAATCTACCTTCACTACTTTTCCATCACAAGCAGATTTCCTGAAGGGATGACAGGGAAGAAGATGAGATGTCTGGGGCTATAAACACCACAGAGTGTCTCTCCTACACAGCACTGGAGTGCACTCAGACCAGGGCAATGATTCAGACACTTTGCTAGATCTCCAGCAGTAAATGAAACAGGG
>VZTN01017042.1:1420-29736 GCA_013400515.1 Erpornis zantholeuca
GACCATCCTCATACTGAAAAAAAAAAGTATTTTTTTATTTTCATGTGAAATTTCATGTAGTTTAGCTTCTGCTCACTACATCTTGTCCTGTCCCTGAGAAGAGTCTGCCTCCATTTTTCTTACTCCCTTTTAGCAATCATTTGCACATATTGGCAAGAGCTTCTCTGAGCCAAAACCATTTTTTCAGCATGCTTACTGGAGAGACAGTCTCTCCCGACCCCTAAGAGTTCTAAAGTGGCTGTCTATCAATTAGACAATCATATTGGTGGGTTTATTCCAACCTAGCTCAGCTAGAAGCTCTGGAAAAATGCCAAAGCTTAACAAAAGCACATGGTGTGATTCTTGGAGTTGGCCCTGTGCAGGGACAAGAGTTGGACACAATGATCCTTGTGGGTCCTTCCAATTCACCATATTCTGTGATAAGCAGCAATTGTACTGAATATGTAGGTGAATATTCCAGAGCACAATATATTTCAGAAGCAGCCATTTTTTGCTTTTAGACCTCTTCCTTTACAGCATAAAAATATGAGAAACCAGTCTTTCAAGTCCTCTGTATGAAAAACATTTCAGAAAATATCAATCAGACCACTTACCTTTGCCATGGATACAGGTGATTTTGCAGAAAAAAATGCAACATTTAAGAAGCAGCAGAACTGCTTTTTCCTAAGTAGTACAGTCAAACTGACAGGAATCCTAAACTGAACTCTCAGCTACAGTGTGCCCATCATTCAGCTACCTCTTTGACAGATTCTTGATGAGAAACAGCAAGACATTCTGTGACGTTTAGGTCAGCCTGTTAGCCATACAAAATGTGCAACAATGGGCCATTCTACTATAAGGATTTATGTTGTTTAGTGCATTCAGTCAAATCACCTAACAGCCTGAGAAACCACAGTACTTGGTGACAAATTCATTCCATGTAAGCTAGAGGCTATTGGATCATCTGAAATAGTGAAATGAGAGCTTGCTTTCAATACATGCACAGCTTGAAATCTAGGGTACCAACACACACCACAAAGCTCCAAGGACGTACACTTCCAGTCACTACAAAGGCTTCAAGCACTCACATTTCTATCTCTTCTTTCCTCCTATAAACATATTTTTTTTCTTTCATACCCTGAAAGTTTAATATGTTCATTGTTCTACAGACAGCTACCTGACCTGCTTCACCAGCTTCGACCTGCAAAAGTTATCATGAGTTTATCTCTGAAATTCTTCTGGTGCTTCTAGCTCTATGCTCTCATATGCCACTCCCAGATGGTCTCCTTAAACTTACACCTATTCTTCTCCCCTAAACTCATTTGAGCCTGCTTTTACTATCATTACCATTATTCATTCCCTACTTTCTTACTAGAGCTCTCCATTTATAACCAATCAAAGGTGACACCAATAAACTAATTAGAGAAAGCATTAACCTGGGCTGCAGTACTTAGGCCCTGATTGAATTAACAATCTTGAGGGATATGGGACAGCCGGTGGGTAGTCAGGACCCTGAATTTTAGGAGAGGAAACTTTTAGTTGATTAGCAATTTTGATTAGATTTCAGTCCCAGTCTGTGGGATCCCCTGGGAAACTGCCTTCAGGGAAAAGGGATCTGAACAAAGCTGGCAGCTGTTTAAGGACTTTTATTCTAGAGCACAGAAGTTCTTGATTTCCACATGTAAGAAATCGGGTAAAGAAGGCAGGAGACCAGCGAGGATTAGGAAGACTCTCCTGGGTAAACTGCAGTGTAAGAAGGAAATGCACAGGCAAGGAACAAGGGAACTGAGGATGAAACTAATTGCTAAATCTGTTCTATATTACAAAAGCATTATTTTTTATTCCGGTCTTTTTTTTCATAGTCTTTAATTGAGACATATATAGTAATATATAGTAATCTTTATGAATAATAACAATGGGATAGAATTTCTAAATGATTGAGGCAAACTCATAACGATAATAATGACAAAGACTAAAATTCCTATTTCTTTAATTGCTGTAGTTAAGAAGGCAGGAAAATTGCCTTCTGAAATAAAAATGCTGTGTTTTAAACTTGCTTATTCATTGATCTTTTTTGAGGTGTGCCAGAAAGTGTTTGATTAACATGAAAGCTCACCAGTGCTTTCTACTTCAAGCTCCTGAACTGAATCATACAGTTCAGCTCAGGGGTACAATCAATCCCCAAGGTCCCCCTGACTGTTGTAAGGAGTTGTGGCCACTGTGAAAGCACTGCAGTATCAAAACATGGGGGACCAATTTATTTTTTTAGGAATGGTATGTCTTTTTACTTGAGAAACTCTTAAGTTATTAAGTTATAACTCTTAAGTTAAAATTAAAATCTTAATTAACTCTTAAGTAAAAATAAATATATTTCATTATAGTTTACATATATTCCATCAATGATGTCGTGTCAGGAGGTGAGGTATAAGACTTTCAGCTATGCTCTTGAGAACTAGTAGGACATCATTATTACAATTAATTTTTATTGGACTTGAGGATCTTAAAGGTCCTTTCCAACCTAAAATGATTCTATGATTACAATATCACCCTTCATTATTACAATTACTACAAGAGTTATCACCAAGTTTTTGTAAACTAAGTTATCACCTTGAGCACAGAGACTGAACTATCCTTCATCTCCTCAGTTTGGTGCAAGAAGGTGCTATTAAACCATCACAGCTTTGGTTAATCAACAAGGAAATTCAGTTCTCTGGGCTCTCAATCTGATAATTGGATGTTTTGTTAGTAGTGAAATAAGCAATAGCTTGGTTTGATTTCAGTGATGAAGTTCAGGGCAGAAAAAGATTAAACAAAGGAAGAAATAACTAAAGAAGTTCATCTATTATCATGTGGTTTGGATTCCTCAATACACTCATGTCTGCCTTGACCAAATGATAAATATCTTTCCAAACTGTGTACAGCAAGAAAGTGACCACACAGGAAAAGATACGTCCTTTTACCCTCTCACCTCTCTCTAAAGAATTAATCAGTAAGCAAAGACCAATTTGTCCATCACAGAGTAAATTCATAGGTGAAAATAAATTGCACAAATTGTACTTAAAAGAAAGTCCGCCTGCCTTTATCTGTTGTTAGAATAAGGATAGAAAGCTGAAATCAGAGAAAACAAAATTGTTTCTTTGTCATACACACACATACCATTTTTAAATTTAACTGAGATGTAGATACTCGCTTATGGGAAGTATATACACCACCTGCAGTCTACAAGTTGAATCTGAAGTGGTGGCTAAGAAAGCTTTGAGGAATGGTACCAGGTAATAGCAGACACACACCCCAAACTGGAGAAAAAGTATTTGGGAGGTATATTGCTGAGAAGAGAGATAAAAATTATTAAGTTTCTGCTATTTTAATAGTGTTTAAGTGTGTCTTTTGCATGTTTGATGCATACAGAAAACCTTCAGAGGGCTTATGTAGTTTTCATTCCCTTCCAGTTCAATTGTTTCAGACTTTTCATCATTGTTCTTTTTCTCATTTTTAAGATATACTTTCTTTGTTCTGCATACTTTCCTCCCAAAATTCTCTGTTCATATTCTTCCCTTTGGTAACAGTAACTAAAATTTATTCCTGATATTCTGTGTATTCAGGAACATTACACTACAAAAAACCCCAAACAAACACATTTTAGAGGAACAAATAGAGAAAGCCGTATTTGTTTGTTTTCCATATATTTCTTCCTTAATCCCCTATTTGAAGCTATGAGTTCACACAATCACAGAGTAACATTCAGCTCAACAAGACAGCAAGCTATATATCAGCCTTTACTTTAAGCTCTGTTTCAGTTGCAAATCACACATTTCTGTTTCAGGAAACAGAATTTTGCATCCTACAAAGGGTATTTATACTTTTGACCCCCAATTTTTTTTAATGTTCCTGTTTACTTTTTTCCATTTTCCTGAACCATAATATAAGGTACATCTTATATTAGGCTGGATGCAACCTTCAGACTACTGGACCCCAGAGATGAGGTACACACTCATTTCCTTTTTGGATCAACTATTTCCTTATTTATCTCAATAAGAATAACAGCAATTCATCCTATCTATAAGGCCAGATGAAATTATATTGTTTTCTGTTTCAGCTGGTAAACATTAAAATAATTAAAAATCACTAGTAAGACTGTCTCATTAGAAGGAATGTTTGTGCTTTAAAAGCACAAGTACAGAATACTTTAAATATTTTTAATTAAGAAAGACATCAAAATAAGTAGAACTGTAATAAGTAAAACTGAAGATTGTTGCTGTCATATGGCAGGATCGCTTGGGCCATATGGTTTGGAAACAGAACATAAAACATGGTCTGGTATAAACATTCTTTTTCATAGACCATGACCATGGGAAAAATAATTGCTGAAGTTCCTTCCCATCAGTCTTGCCTACTTAAGTTCCTATTTTAGATGCAGCAGAAATTCAATAAAATACAAAAAAAATTACTCCTGTGTTTTGGGAGCATTTTTTTCTCTTGCTTTACCATTTTGGTCATTATCTAAATTGCTAAAAAACTGTTTACGACATCCATTTTTTTAAAATTAATTATAACAATATTTAAAAATACTGATCATCCTTTAAAATTTAGGGACTCCCATCTCCCAAATGTCCCGAGATATACAAAAAGGGTATCATAGTCATATGAAAATTTTGGAACGCAGCTTAGCAAATTATCACACAGGGTGATGAGAAAGAAATGTCTGTTTAAATTTGTGTTCTGTGTGTCAAACGATTTTCTGAGTAGTAGCATTCATTTCTTGAATTACTGCAGACCCTCATAGAGAATGTATATGCATTTTGACATGTGAAGCTGCTTTTTTCAGTATCATCCTCTGTTAATTTAACCCACATTAGACTTCCTTCTCTTCCTGACAAAATGCAAAGGGAAAAGGACATAAATTCCTTTATATCTTACCATCTCTTGTCATTAACATCAAGAGTTGCATTCTTTGCCTATGTGCCCTTCATCCCTCTCTGGAACAACAATTAATACAGCAGCAACAAGTTCACTCAAGATTTCATTACACAATCTGAGAGAAAGTATGTATTTTGCAGCCTTTTTAACAGGCAGCACCTCTCCAAAGATTTGCCAAAGAGAAAATCCTTAATTTGTGAAAACAGAGCATCAGTAAATCAATGCTACGATGAACAGTAAGTAAATGCTCTGTCTGCAATATCTTAGGTGGTACTGACTGGCTTTGGTAGAGAAAAAGAGAAGTATTATTTCATTGTTTCAAGAATCAGAGGGAATCAGTTGTCATGTGGTTTGCAAGAGTTACAGCAAGTTAATCTGTTAGACTCAGATGTTGAATAGTTGAATTAATCAGCTATCTCGGTGACTCCCCATCTTTCAAGGATTTTGAATAAAAGGCTTCCATCTCCCTGGTTGCCTGTTTTCTTGTGCTGCTCTCTCTTAATTTAATGCCAGTCTTTGATGACAACTGGGTTTATTGCTGCACTTGTGGAACTGGTATCTTCAGCACTATTTCCCCTTAGAAATCTCCTCCTCTGTGCAAGATTGCAGTGTAAAGAGCCTAGTTGTTATGGAAAGCAGCTCAATGCCTTTTCTTGGTTTTTATTGCTCTGATATTTTCTGAGAGTTACAGGTAACTCTTACAGTATTTTAGTATTGATTTCGAGACAAGTCCTCTTTGACCTGAGAAATCTGAAAGGAAGAAAAATGCTGCACTGAAAAAGTAGAAGCTATCACCTGAAGGAAGGTAACAGTCCCTCCAGGAGAAACATTTGTTAAATTTGGGAAGTTTAGCAATGCAGCACTGTCAATTGACCTCAAAGCTCTTGACCCCATATACAGAGATGGCATTGATTACAGAAAAGAAAAATGAACTCTTTGGATAGAGTACTCACAGTGGAAGGGACTTTTGCTCTGCGGGAGTAAACGAGATCTTTCCAAGTCTGTTCCTTCCACCACAGGTAATCAAAAAAGGCCAAACAAAGGTAATTACAACTGCAATCTTTATTAGCAATAAATAGCATGGCATCATGAAGTGCTAGATAGCATGCTCCAACTCTGAAATTTTATGAAGTGCAAACTATACAGATCTAGCCCTGAAGATAGATTACCTTGACATTTGGAGAATTTGACATATGAAACAATTGAACATAATGCACACCAATTCAGAAGTCTGTGCAAATGACCTCTGCATAATGATTTGACTGGATGAGCAAAGAAATGTTTGTCTCCCTCATATCTCAGACTGTTTTTGAGCTCTTTAAGTCATTTAAGCAGGACTTCTCTTTTGGTTTTGCAGGGGGGCAGGGAGGTGTTTCCAATATTGTATGGAAAATTTTTCAAAGTTGTTTGATTGATTGATCTTTACCATGGATCTACTTAAGCTCCAAGGAGGAGAATCATAGAAGAAACTGTATGTCTGTGATTAAGTCTGAAAAAAAAGCACTACCTGATCCAAGAATAGAATCAAAGGTATAAGGAAACAGGTTTGGTGTGTTTGAACAAATATGACAATCCCACAAATGGGTTTGCTCTTTCCATGGGGGAAGAAATTCACACTGACTTACCCAGCCACTTCCATATGTGTAGTGCAGGAACTTTGTCTCCCTCCACAGTGTCTAAGGGCTTAGTTTGGGTGGAACCAGGGCAGTTAGCAGATCTCCTGGTATTGACTAGCCAAGTGGCTTCTGCCAAGTTCACATCCCAGTGCTTCCATGTCCCATTACCTAGTGCCCTTAACATGGCTTTCAGTAGCCCATTACATCTTTAAGTCTTCCCAGAGGCCTGTGGATGATAAGGAATATGATCTATCCACTTAATATCATGCCTCTTTGCCTATGAGTTTATAAATTATTTTGAAAATGAGTCCCATTGTCTGACTCATTTCTATCTGGGGTTCCAAGTCACCACAAAATGTGTCTTTCAAGCCCTGAAGTCGTGTCCCAGTCAGTGGCATGGTTTACTGGGTACGTTTCCAGCCAGCCAGTTGTAGCCTCTACTACAGCGAGGATATAACTCTCACCTTGGCGTGCTCGTGGCAATGGCATGATGTAATCAGTTTCTCAGGCTTCACCACACTGGAACCCCAGCCACCGCCCTCCACTCCAAAGAGACTTTACTCGTGTGTCTCTGATGGCAGCGCATGTTTCACCCTGATGAATAACCTGTGTGATGGCTTCCATGGTCAGTTCCACCCCTCGATCACGAGCCCATCTGTATGTTCCATCCCTTGTAAGATGCCCTGATGTTTTGTGGGCCCATTGGGCTATAAATAGCTCACCCTTTCTTTCCCAATCTAAGTCCACCTGAGCTATTCCAATTTTGGTGGCCTTATCTACCCTGTTTTTTTTTATTCCGAACATAGAAGACATTGAATACTTTATGGCTAGAATCAATTAGATGCCTATTAAAAACTGATAGATATAGTATTTAGTATGGCAGAGTATATGAGACCATCATGACATCACTTAACCATATAGTATCTATGTTTATGTACTTGAAGAGAACTGTTGAAATGTTTTCAACACTCAGCAGCAGTTGTGCTAACTTCAACATTATAAACTCAGATTTTCAAAGGAGCCTATAGCAAATAAAACATTTGGAAAGGCTAGAGAGTATCATAATTAATAGTGGCAGTCTAGAAAATGCTTTAGAAATAGATTAAAAAGCAGAGATGTCTCTGTTTTTACATTTCTTATTAGAATAAGAGAAAGAAAAAAAAAGGATTTTCACAAACTGACCTTCATTAATATGTCAAATTATAATCTCTTACCATTCACCTAATAGTGTAAGAGGGTTGTAACCTCAAAAATATAGCAGAGGCAGTAACATTTCATCTTTCAAGACCAAATTTACCAAAGATCAGCGAACACAGATCTTGATTCAGTTAGCCTAAGAATAATTATATAAGTAAACCCTTGCAAAATTTTTTCAAGGAATCTTACAATTTTCAAGTATATAAATAGGAAAAAAGCAAAATTAAGCATCTTCAAGTTAGACAGTATTACTCAATGTTCTAAACAAAAAGACAAGCAAACAAGCAAATATATCTGCACTGCTCAAATACTGCAGTCACACATGAGATAGCTATTTCTCTACTGCAGATTTTGTTACAAAAGCAAATTTGACTTGTCATGTCCTGGCAAACAGCGTTTCAAAAAATAGCTTTGTCCTTATAAAGATTATTGTTCTGATATAAGCTATAAAAGCAAACAACAAAAATTATTTTCAGTTGGTCTCCAAGAGTCATTTATGTCTTTATCTTCCTTTGATATCTACTGTAATATAAACAATCCAACTTTCTTCTATGGGTGTCTCACTGAGTTATTTCAATAGCGCAAACCTATGAAAATTTTATGACTGTCCCTTCCAGATAGGGAATGAACAAGTCCAAGAGACATCCATATAACAATGCTTATGGATTCTCATAGAGAGCTGTGATTTTTGTATTTGTGGTGCCTTTTCTCCACCTGTGACCTTCAGAGATAAAGGCTCCCTTTTATTACTCTGATGGATTTTTTTCATATATCCAAACCGGCATTTGGTAGAAGAAAATATGATGGTGAGAGGGACCAATACAAATATGCCTCAACATGTTTCACAATGAGGTGGTAAAGAAAATGGCTATAAAAACAGTGTTGCTGTGTCCCCAGAGAGGCTTCGCAGCGGGTCAGGGCAGAGAGGACTCCTATGATTGGGCTGCAGCTCCCTGCTCACACTCGCACACAGACACAGCCGGTGAGGGTGGGTACCCGGATGCCCACAAAAAAATGCCCTCCAAAAATGGGCCCGCGAGACTGAGTTGCGGGAGGCGTTTGGGGGCACATAAAAGGGGGCTGGATGCTACACCAGGAGCTTTTTTTTTCCCCTTCTTTGCTTTGGTCTGCTTGGAGATTCAGCTTGGCTCCTTCTGCTCCCACCTTTGTGGTCTTGCTTTCCTGCCTGCATCTGCCCTTGTCCTGCCTCACTGTCCCTGTGCCAAACCAATCCTGACAAATAGCTGGCATTCTGCGGTAACAGTGTTCCCTGTCCTCTGTTTCTCCCCCACCTCGTTTTTAATAAAAACACCTTGTTGTTGTTGTTGTTGTTGTTGGGGTTGTAGTGGCTTGTTTTTTTTGGGGTTTTTTTTGCCCGTTTGCTTGTACTTTTTATTTATTATTTTTATTTTATTTTTATTTTATTTCCATTAATGGTTTTCTGATATAATATTGCCGTGTGTTGCGCTTGATTTTTCGTCAGAAAATCTATCAAAAGAATCCTCCCCAGGTCCCCCCTTTATAGTGGAATGGGACAGATGGTTACTGCTGAAGAGTGGGCATTGGTTTATCGAGGACCTCTAACAGTGTACGGTCTGTAATTGCAGTCTAAATAAACTTCTATAATGCTTCTATTCATCTAACAGAGCACAGAGAGTTTAAATCCCAGACAAATCTAAAAAGACTATTAACTAAAATTTTATTGCCTATAGAAACTAGTGGTGGGGAAGCCAATGTTGATTTTCTAATTGTGTTGTGTATAGTTTACTTATACTAGAACCATTTAATGTATAATTTGTACATGCGTACATATATTTCATATTGTACTGTCATTATAGGCAATTATTTCAAAGATGCAACTGTTTTAGCTGAATAACTCATACTTTTTCAAACTTTTTTTTTCTAAATATACAATAACTCTTCTCCAAAACCAGTTTTGTAGTTCCTAGCTCATTCTAATTTTTTTAAAAGAAATTCTGACTGTTAGGCTCTGAAAATAATTCTCTACTTCAAAAGGAAATGCCTCATAATTGAAGATTATTGCTATTGTTTTGGCCGTGAAGTTATTTCAAGTTATTTCAAACAGATGTAATACCTTGACATTAAAACTGACACAACTAATTTACAAAAATTTTGACCCTTGACCACTTCAGAATTACTTTAAGAACATAGGTAAAAAGAACAATGCGTATGAAACCAATGAAATCTCTTCCAAGAAGTGAAATGTAGATTTTGCTAATGACCTTTCAAAGCAAGGGAAAAGTACTATTTTTGTAATAATGAGAATGGGATCTAGACCCTGTCTTTTTATGTGGAATTGTATATTATTGATTCTCCATGGTTCAAAAGGATATAATGTCAGCAGCAATGCCCATAATCCTAGAAAAATTTTCTTCCTTTGTGCATGTATTAGCCACTGCTGATGCATGAAATATCTAATCTGTAGCTAACAAAGACAGATGGTTTTCCCATTCAGTTCTAATGAGCCATTTTTAAAGTGTCAGCAGCATTTTTTGTTTATTTTCTTGTTTAAATTTCCTATTTTATTAAAGGTTTTCCAAATTAAAAATGTGAGTGTTCTTTTAGTGAGCAGTTAAATAAAGGGCAAAAGAACAATCAGGAATGAGTCTATTATGAATCATCTGCAACACAAGAATTATAATATTAGGACTAGAAATAACGCGTTAGTGAAATCCGTCTTGAAAACTTTTTTCATTCTTTTTGTGCATTGCCTATCATATTTCTATCTATTCTAGTTTTAATTCTCACCATGTCACACATCATCACATCTCACCACATGCCACCCAAGAATACTTTGTGCTGGCAGCATTTTTGTTCTTGACCAGAACTGTAGATACAAAAGGCAAGCCACTGAATTTCAGTTTTAGTATCATTGCTGCATAATGTGATGAGGGGATGAATTATGTTGAATATGGTCTTTGTGTCCAGCAAATCAGAAAGTTTTGTCTATGAGTAGTGCCTGAAGTCTTGATAAGAGAAACAGGATCACAGTCCTCTCATTAGCTGTCAAGCCAGTTATCTCATTGAATGCTATCATCGGAAATGCTTTCCCCTTTGTGAAACCATGCTCCTGGACACCTTCTTGTCCATCATGTGTGTATAAACAGTTTCAAGGGTTTTTTTCTCCTCCACCTTCCCAGGGACCAGGGTAAGGCTAACTGGTCCACCGTTGCCCAGATCCTCCTTCTTGCCTTTCTTGAAAGTATCAGTCACATTCTCCATTCCTAGCCTTCTTTTTTTCCTGCCTTTTTCCACTTCATTCTAGTTCCATTTACTGTCTTTCTTCCAATCCTTAGGAATCTCTCCTTGTCAACAAGACCTTTTAGGGAAAATCAAGAGTGACCTTACAAGGACTTAAGCCATTTAATTCAAAACTCATGATATCTCCCATCAGGAGGCTGCAGCCGAGAGCCTCCCAGTGTTTGCCATGTGTTTGCCAACACCTTCTGGTGTTGCCTCATGACTCAGACTTAGCTGATTTAGATGTTTTACTGGACAGAGCTTCTAGGTCCTCCTCTGCTAGGGGTCACTGACCCTACTCTGTAGTCGCAAAGCTCAGATAGGACAGGAGCCCTTATCCTGTTATGGTTACAAGCTTCTAGCCTTCATTGTAACTGGAGTCTTCATCTCCAATGTCTTATGCAAGGTCTATTCCTGGTTCTCCTTCACTATATCTGAGAGTTCAGGTTCTTGTATTTGTAAAAATATCCAAGGTCTTGGAAAGCTTAATATTGTTTCCATCTCAGCTTCACAGCCTGCTGACTGTCTCCTAAAGCTCCTTTACTTGGCAATACAGATCCTCCGTCAGCATATAAGTGCTTCCTCCAAGCAAGGACACTATCATCTGATCCCTGCCTCAGCAAGAAGTTCCAGACATCTCTGCAGCTCCAGGCCTACAGAACTGCATCCTCCCTGAGGAGCTCAGTCTGGTTTGAAGTCTCTAATGGGCTGATTTAGTTGCTCCCATGGATGATCAGAGATAGTGCCTTGCAGCACCTTACTACCTAAGTACACTATCCTCAGCAGAATTTCTGGCCCCTTCTCTGTTGGCTGTGCTCTGGGCTTGGCAGTTACATACACTCTTTCTAGCATTTGTTGGAAGGATGCTTGGCTGTCCTTAATGTGGAGTCAGCTGGAAACAAAAAGCTTGAAGTCCCCATAAATCAAGAAAAGTTGGCAACAAAGCTTGTGGGACACTGCACAGCTTGTTAGCAGTCACAGCCTTCTGTAGCTATCCCTTCTGGGGAGCTCCAGGCACCCTGAAGCTCTTCAAAGGTTCACAGCAGTCCTCTGATGACCCCAGGAGTTCCCAGGAAACTTAGCATATCCTAAGCCAGAGCCCATAAACTGCTGTGCAAACTGCTTTTTCTGTTAGCTCTGCTCATGTATTAGTACATTATTTGCAATGAAAGTGTTTAACTGCCCTACAGCAATGACGAATTTGGATAACTTATATTACATTTCATACATTCTCAAAGCTATGCCAGAGGTACCTTATTATTTTAGAAACTGGTTTACACTCCCTCCATTTAACCTGGGAGTTCTTCAAATGATCATTTTACGTCACCTTGGGTGTTTGTAAACAAAATACATTATAAAACATTTATTTAAAATATATCACTGAATGATTAAATATACCAGGTAGAACACTGCTACTGTTCATGAAGAAAAAGTTGATGAGCTAATTTTGGAGAGGGGGTGGGGAGAAGTCTTTTCCAGGTACTTGCTGTGTTTTGTTTCAAATTTTAATGTTTTATTAGGATTTTGAATAAAAATGCCTTTGTCCTTTGAGAAGATTGTTGAATTATGTCTAAAATATGCTCTAAAGAGTGCAGAATGTCAGTGACTTTTTGGTAGATGCTACTGAGGTGTCAGAGGAATATCTTCTTGTTTGCTAAAGGCAATAGAAACCCTAAAGCTCATTTCACAGCAGTATAACAAGAAGTGCACTACACATTTCTGGTTGTTGTTAGCAGAGAGGAACTATAAAACACTTGTTAGCTATGGAGGAAGCACTCATTTGTGGCCTCACACATTTCTTTAGCTAATCCTTTAGTAAATCCATATAAATATTTTAAAGTTGATTTTGAGTAAGAAATGCATGCATAACTTGGTACTAGGATGAAGAAAAAAACCCTACAATTCTGAAAGAAACATAAGTCAGAAGTGCAACAGAATGTCTCTACAGCAAAAGAGGAAGAGTTGGCCAAAGAACCCTGAAGAAATGCCAGGTAAGAGTTGTGGCTTGCAATAAAATGTTTCAGCATTTGGCATCTGGGATCATTAAACACCAAGGTGATTCCCATCTATGGGAAAAGTTGCTTATTGCTTCTGGTGAAAAAATTAAAATTAAAAAAAAATAAGGAAGAGTGTAGCAGTAGTTAAAAGGAATGTCAGTAAAAACTGAAGGCAGATGGAAAACAGCATTAAAATTATAATTATATAATGATTTACTTTAGAATTCCATGATTGTTTAATACTCATTCATTTAGAGATGAACATATCTTTAAAATACACTGTATAAATAGGAATGCTTTTACTTATAGTTCTTTCAGATATTCACACATCCCTAACTTAGGAATCACCTCCTTCTACAACTCAGCACAGAACAAGTTTTTCATATTTCTGAGAAAATACAGAGACTGGTTTTGACTTTTCTTTTCCAAATAAATCCTTTCCAGAAAGGGAAAAAAAGAAGCGAAACAGTATGCTGGTTTTCTGTAGCAGTACTGCAACTAAAGTGTTCATGACACTGAATATATCCTAATGACATAGGACTGGTATTTTTTTTTTTAAGAGTTTAGCACAGGTAGATGACAGTTACACTAATGAAATACTGTTTTATTATTCTGAAAAGATGTGGCTTCAAATGCTAAGGAGCAAAGAGGGAAGCAATAGGGCAAGATGTTGTACTTGGAAATGTACTGGGAAAATAACAAGAAGGAGGCAGGATAAGTCTAACTCTGGTTGACAGTATGGTTATCCAAATTGTCAGCTGGCATAAATCATTATCTGAGTAAAGACAAAGAAAGATTATCATGGCATGGTTACTAATTGAAGAAGTGTTGCTAAGGAAGACTAGCACTAGTTTGTGATGAGTTCTGAAATCACTCAAAATATCCTTATCTACAAACACAAATCATTTTTTCAACTGGAGTCTAAAGGGAGGTGAGAAACCATGGCCTCTTACAGGACAGGATAAGGGACAAAAGAGTTTAAATGAATAGCATTTCAATACCAACAACATTTTTGCACTTATTAGCAATAATACTATTTTGATAATTTGAAATTAGCAATAATTTCTCAGAAGTGCTTAAGGAACTTGAGCCTCAAATTTTAAGGTGACATTGGCAGTTACCAACTTTCATCCTTGCAGAACTCAGTGGGAAGGAGAGCCTTCAGCATTTTGTAACACAGCCAGGTTTACAATACCCATAACTATGAAGGGGTAAATGGAGACCTGTGATATAGTTGCACAAACAGGGTCTAAGAAAACATGCCAGAATCAAAATATCAAGGATAAGAATGAGCAGGCAGGAAAAAGTTCTGTCTCCAAAACAAAACAAACAAACAAAAAAATCCCAAATAACAAGGGATCCTGATTGCAAAAGTAGTATGGAGAATAGTTAGGATAGCATGAAGAACTGGACTTCAGTCTACACTGATATTATAAAAAGTTATCTTAGTGGATGGATTCAAGTGCTGACAAGGATAACTTTTCTGTACTTAACCGAAGCTAACACTGAACCTGTCATGAAATATAAAAGATAAATTACATAAGAAAATATGCTTAGGTAGGTTTAATTTCCTGTTTAGTATGGAGAAGTCTATTTGTATGTTATAAACAGAAATGCAGCAGCAAGGCACCTTTTTTATTCTTTATAAAAAGCTCAACAAATATATTGATAAAATGGTAAATAGCATGAATATATGGAATTCAATGTGAATTTACAGAAAGAACTGAGTACTTTGGAAAGACATTTGATTAATTCTCCAAGTTCTAATATCATCATGATTACAGCCAAGTTCCAAATTATTCTACATCTTTAGAAACTCCAGTTCATCCCTAAAATTATATTGCCTTTATTTGGCAAGAGGAGTTGAATAGATTTTCACTCAGAAGTTGGTAACAGCGAATGAGACACAGAGGCTTTAATTAGGGTTTGATGTTATTAGGACTAAACCTCAGAATTATCAATATAATAGAGAAGAAATGAGGAATGGTGCTGATAGTGGCCTGTCCAAAACAATGTCTATAAATGTTCAGAGCCATAATTTGAGATTTCATGTTATCGTGAGAATTAAAGTCACATGGTACTGGAAATATATGCATGAAATTTTTGTAAATTAATTTATTTGCCACGTGTCACATCCCAACCTAAAAATGAGAAGGAAGAAGAAGATATTTCTCATTTTATAAGCTGAACATAAATTAACTCAAATGAAAGGGGACTTCTGTTAAAAACTATGGTGGCCAGTGAGCCTAGTAGCTGAGAGACCATGAGGGCCCTATGGAAGAAAAGATTTTAAGAGGCATGCCCCAAGTTAGAGTGGCAGAAAGAGGCTTCTCCCACATGATACCCTGGTCTGTTAGGCTAATGTACCCCAGCTCTGTTTCCCTGCTCACCCACAGCCCCTTGTCCCTCAGTCACTCCCTCCCTGTTCCCCTATCCGTTCCCATATCCTAACCCTGCCTGTGCACTGACCCCTGCCCCCCAATGGTTGGTCCCTGATGCTCTCTCCGCCCCTACCTCCTCCTGTACTTAAACCTGGGCCCTGCCATGATGCTTTACCTTTGTCCCTGGACCCTGCACATGCATGGCAGGAATAAACATCTCCATGGAACCCATACAAAGACCCTTCCTGCCTCCTTGCTGTCGACTCGTATTTGGAGTCATCCGGTGTGTGTGTGTGTGTGTCCTGGCCCTGCCAAGCAGCTTTCCCTCTTGGAAACACTTTTGGAAGGTTTCACTTCCACCCCTGGATGCAACAATTCACATTCAACATGTCGAATTTGACTACTGATTCAGTCTCTTTCTTATCTGATTTTTTAAAAATAAAAATATGCATCTGAGAAGGTTTGATTTTTTTTTTCTTTTGGAATGCGATTTTATTTTCCTATGATGGAGTCCATAAAGAAAAGTGTTAATTTCTGGCAGTCTTGTTCATACTTCATTTTTGCCAGATAGTTTTCATTTCAAGATTCAACAATGAAGAGCCTCAGATAAAGAAAATTACCTCAAAAGTGAAGTTTTAAATAGTAATTATGATTTGTGTTATTACTGTGTTATCAGAGATTTGAATTTAGCAGGAAAATTTTGCATTATATTCACTTTTTTCCTACACAAAATGGTATTTTTTAAGCTGTTGCTCAATAAATTACTTATTTTTTAGGTAACTGATGTTTTCAGCTGGACTTGCAAATATTTAAGTGAAAGTGAACTACTGCATAAAACAAAGCTAAATTTATCAAACCTTTACATTAATTTAAGTTGGAAGTGTTATCTAGTACCAATTGTGGTGCGGCCAGCTTCAAAGAAATTCAGAAAATTCTGAGTATTGCTGTCAGCACCTCAACTTATAGCAGGAAAATAAACAGTACCAAAGCATGGCCACAGGCAAAAAAATATTGTCCATCACTGTTGGATCCTCAGAGCAGTTGCTGGCCTGACTTTGGTCCAGACTAATGCCTGTCCAAAACAATGCCTGGGCACAGCCCAAGAACATCACTGATCTTTTCTGCTGGGCAACTACAATCCAGTTATCCTGTTTTGAAAACTACATTTAATTTTAAAGATATGTCTGGATGTCCTCAGGTTCAGGTACCAGTTACTGCCACTCCTTAGCTCCTGTAAGACAAACACTTTGCATTGTTGCAGCTTTTAAGAGAAAAGTATTAACAAAAGTAATAGAAGCCAACACATTTTTTTTAAATTAAGAGCAAGTATTTTCTTTTAGCATCTGTGAGTACAAACAAGGACAGGTCTAATCAATGAAATGAAATTGTTTTATATTATAAAAATAAAACATTGAGCTACACTAATTTTCCTTGGTGTTGCCATGTCTCAGAGTCATTAAGTACCTCTGAAGATGGTTTTTTTGGTGTATCATGCCCCTTGCATGTGATCATTCAATGGTATGTCTAATTTTCCCATTCCATTATGTCAACAAGGACAAATAGCTCTGAAAGAAAAATGTGTGTGGTGCTTACAGTTCAAACCAATTTTCTTGTAAACATTTTCTGTAACAGGTCAGTGTTTGCCAAATCCCAAAAAGGTACTTTTTGAGCATTTTAATTTTCAATAAAATATAGGGAGTC
This sequence comes from Erpornis zantholeuca, assembly GCA_013400515.1. Classification (NCBI taxonomy): domain Eukaryota; kingdom Metazoa; phylum Chordata; class Aves; order Passeriformes; family Timaliidae; genus Erpornis; species Erpornis zantholeuca. The sequence continues at coordinate 18,470 of VZTN01017042.1, forward strand.
CTTGGATTTGTGCATACGTAGCTGACCCAGATATGAATAAAATCAGAAAAAGCCCTGTTACCTTCTGCAATATATATAATGCTTCTAGAGGCTGAAAAGAAATTGGCATAATGTAAGGACAGGTAAGGATTCATGCCTGCAAAATATCTATGCACCTAGAATTTTCCTTGAGGGTAGCAGACTACAAAGAACTACAACATCAGAAAAATAAGAACCTCAAAAATAAAAATATTTAACAAATTGTTATGTGTCCCAAAAGACTTTAAAAGGTAAAAAAAAAAAAAGCCAATTAAAAAAATTTTAACAGGTTTTCTCAACATTGCTACAGTTTCTGTTCTTAGAATAATAATATTTTACCAAACTAAGATGTTTAATCCCATATAAAAATACAGGACATCAAAACCATTTTGGTTAATTTCTTAACATAAATTAATTTTTAAAAATTATATTATACGTATTATGTTATTAAACTAAGAAATGTTTGGCTATTTGGGGAATTATTTTTCTGTTGTCAACTGTGGTAAGTTTCCTTTCTGATTATTGTCTGTATTATCAGGAATATAATCACTGTACAACCACTAGATTATGTACCATGTGTGTTACTACACTGAGCTCTATATGCAGGCACATCCGTGTCTATTAAGAATTTACAGGACTCTTCTAGCATTGACATCATGATACAGACAAACCCTGGCTTGATGGAGCAGAAGCTGATTACTAGATTGTGTATGGAATCCTAATCCTCATGCTACTGAAATAAAATAATTTTTAAACCATAAATGCATGCATGAAATAAAATATTGGGGTTTAAGTTAAAAAGAATATGGTCAGTGTCAAATCCTCATGCTTTGTCTGAGGGGATATAAATTTTAGTGAAATGACTATTTTCTTGGTATTTTAAGCCACAAGGTGGCAGCAATGATATGATCTCATCATCCCACTGCCCACTATCACTACTTTTACTCTTTAAAGCATCTCCTGTGTTTATAGGGCAAATATGACAGAGAGGGAAACTATATTTTCTTTGACAAAGAACAGCTCCAAATTAGGTTACTTGCTAAATGTTTTTAAATCATGCTTTTCTCTTTTCCTTTTTTTAAAAATTCTACATACGCAGTTTATTCTATCTGCTGGCTTCACATGAAAGCACAGTGAAGCACTGTATCCATGACACAAGCTCTTTGCCCATTTGTGTAATAACACTTCCCTCCCAAGCTGAGAAGCAGAACAATAGCTGGATGCACAAGGCTGGCCTTCCTGGGACACGACCATGTAGTGAGAAGGTGCAATGCTTACTGATAGCTGTTGAAGAGGTCCATGCAGGTGCCATTGTTTCTGCAAGGCTCTGAGTTACATTCATTTGATTCCTTTTCACAAAAATTTCCTTCCCATCCAGGCAAGCAATCACACTGGTATCTCTGAAATACATTAAGTAAAATAAACAATCTGCTACTCTTCATATTTTAATGCAATTACAAAAGTATTGTTACTAATTCCTGGAAGATATCAACAGACAGCAAAACAATTTTAGGAGTTTTTTGAAAGCTGAGTGCATAAATAAATTGTTACAGAATGATAGTCAAATGTGTAATGTACCAGCATTGTGGCATCTCCTGGTGTTTAGTCTGAAAATAATGTTGCTGCATTTTAAGTTTTTGTTATTGAAATTTCAAAACAGACAATTATGTTTCAAAGATAGGCTATGAGCTTCATTTATACAGTGAAGAAAAATTATTTAATTTCCTAATACACATTATAATAAATTAGGAGTCAGAACTCTGAAGGGAGTCCAGATTGAGCAGTTGACCCAGACCTTTCTGTAATGATACTCTTACCCTCCCCTACCAAATTAAAAGCTTAGAATATCTTATTGAAGCAAAGATAACAAAAAAGAAAGTAAGTTAACAATTTAAAGTCACACTAAGTATGATTATCCTGGAGTGTGGAACAACTCCACTGATACCAGTACTTCAAATGAAATTATTTGCATGTATATTCTACTATATCTGGTCAAATCAACATTTGCATCAACAAACTTGTGCATAGTGTATTTGTGATTTGTATTTTCCCAACTGCATTTGGTTTGTTTTGTGTTCACTTTGGTGAACATCATTGCTATGCTTGCTTGGGACACACACACAATTTCTGTGACGTGGATTTTCTAAATCCACTGAGATAAACTTTTAAAGTCAGGAAATAAAATTGAAGGGTATCTTTCTGAGTTAAGATAGGGCATGGAACATGGGCAGATGGAACCAAGTTGGGTAGGAATGTTGGTCTGCTGGAGGGTAGGAAGGCTCTTTATTGGGATCTGGACAGGTTGGATCAATGGGCCAAGGCCAGTTGTGTGACATTCAACATGGCCAAATGTTGGTTCCTGCCTTTGGGTCACAACAATGCCAGGCAGTGCCACAGGGACAGAGTGGCTGGAAAGGTGCCCAGCAGAAAAGCCCTAGGGCTGCTGTTTGACAGCAGCTGAACATGACCCAGCGCGTGCCCAGGTGGTCAAGAAGCCCAGTGGCATCCTGGCCTGTACCAGCAACAGTGTGGCCAGCAGGAGCAGGGCAGGGATTGTCCCTCTGTACTCAGCACTGGTGGAGTCACACCTCGAGTGCTGTGTGCAGTTCTGGGCCTCTATACTCTTCACTGCATAAAGGATGTTGAGGTGCTGGACCAAGTCCAGAGAAGGGCAAGGGAGCTGGTGAAGGGTCTGGAAAACTCTTTGAGTGAGTGGATGAAGGAGCAGGGTTTATTTGGTCTGCAGGAAAGGAGGCTTGGAGGAGTCCTTATGTGTCTCTACAAGTTCCTGAAAGGAGGCTGTAGCTAGATGGGGGTCAGTCTCTTCTCTCTGTTAAGTAGTGACAAGACAAGAAGAAATGGCCTCAAGTTTCACCAGGGGAGGTTTATGTTGCATATTAGGAAAAATTTCTTCACTGAAAGAATAGTCAAGCTTTGGAACAGGGTGCTCAGTGAAATGTTGAGTCACCATCCTTGTAAGCGTTCAAAAAACATGTGGGTATGGCACTTGGGGACATGATTTGGTGGTGAACATGGTGGTGCTATATTAACAGTTGGACTTGATGATCTTAGAGTCTTTTTCAAAATTAATAATTTTATGATTTTATAGGAGACAGGAAGATTTTGTTAAAATATTTTGGTTTTTTAAAATGTAATACAAAGAGGTGAACTTGGAAAGAGAAAATTATTTTCCGTGTTTTGTCCCAAAGAAAAAAAAGGAAAATACATTTGAGACAAATTACATTACTAGCCCACATGTTAGTGTTTCCTATTTCATACTGACCCTGAGATTAGCTCAGTTGGTTACAGTGTAGTGCTAATAACACCAAGGTTCAATCCCCATATGGGCTATTCACTTTGGAGTTTGACTTGATTATCCTTGTGTGTCCCTTTCAGCTCTGAATATTCTGTGATCTGTGATAATAGCCACACCCAAATATCTCAGTTCTCTGCATATTTATCAGTATCAAATGGGAAAAAATCGGCACTACTAGCCATAGCCATAAATAACAATCAGACACCTCTTAACAACAGTTCTATCATCAGGTTAGGTTTTCAGATATACTAGGAATGTGAGATATCTTCTTTCCAAAAACCTCTTCAGGAAACGGATTTCAAAATGAGAAGCGAAAGGAGGCTTGCCAACAGTTTTGGTCAGAAAGTAGCAGTATTTTTCTAGTCTCACTAAAATTATCTGTCAAATGCTGAAATTCTGTTCTTTGCAGATTTTTCATTTCATGAGAATTGTCACATCAAGCACAAAATATTACACACATTTATGTATATCATGCATATGTGCAGAATAAACTATAAATTCTTACACATTATTTCATTTCTGTGTAGTTTTATGGTAACTGAAAGTGCAATGTTGCAATTAACTATATGTAATTTTAGCAGATAAAAAGTGCTTTGATAGATGCAAGTCTTTACAGAGAAGAACCTGGGAGTCCTGGTGGAGACCGAGTTGAACAAGAGTCAGCCATAAGCCCTTGTGTCCAAGAAGGCCAAGAGCATCCCGGGCTGCATTAGTAGGAATGCTGCCAGCAGTCTGAGGAAGGTGATCCTTCCCCTCTACTGAGACCTGGGGAGGCCACATCTGAAGTGCTGTGTCAATTCTGGGCTGCTCTGTACAACAGAGGTATGGAGCTATTGGAAAGAGTCCAGCCAGAAACATTTTTTAAGAGATTGACACATCTCTGAGGTGAGGAAAGGCTGAGAGAGCTGGGATTGTCAGCCAGGGCATAGCATACACCGAACAATACAAAATGAGAAGAAGCTGCAGTAGAAAGCATGCAGTGGATCAAGAAAGAGACTGAAGGGACAGAGTTGACACGTATTTATACCTTGTTCCCCTTTATTTATGATAACTATATATTACTACCCATTGGAGACAGGTTAAAACAAATAGTACCTTTGAGCTCCTGCAAATGGTCTTTCAATTGTCCTCTAAAGAACAAAATACATAAATGACACTACAGTCATTCTTTGTACACAGCTTTGCCTTGTACAATATATAGCACAGTGTGCTTAAGAAGAGTGGATCTTACCAGCTATAACAGGATCAACATTTCTGATGCCTTGCACACATACCCAAAACCACATATGCACATGAGCATGTCTTTATCCAATTAACTGTGTGTGTTGAAAAAAGTGCCATTTAAGAGCATTTGCATGTTTTCCCCTCTCCAACACTGTAAATGAAGTAAAAATCATTTCCTTAAGCTCTAGTCAACATTATTTTACTAGGAAGTGTCAGCTGAACACCTGCTAAACAGAACCTGCAATGAATAATGTTCGTTGCACACAACAAAGATCTGAATTACGAACAAGGCAAGTCTTCAAGCCTGTCCTTTGTATATATAGGTTGATCAAAAATTTTACCCTGCAGATATATACTCCACATATGTTTTCAATGCCTAGAGAAAAAATGGAAGTAATTTAATTTTTAAAGATACCATGGAGTTGGAGAATTTTTGGGGGGATCTTAAAGTTTTTAATTCACAGAAAGAACAAAAAATACCTGTAAACAGAAACACACGAAAGGAAACACAGAAACATCCCTTTATTCTGTGTGTTTGAAGTTCTTCTGCAAGACCATATTTTGTGAGGTACAACTCTTTTTTTCATTAAGGCCAAAAAGGATGGACATATTGTGAGTCTATTTATCATTAGCACATAATGGGAGATGTACTCCAGCCTCAGTAGAAAACTTCATCACAAAACCCTTGTCTGTTGGAAGCAGGGCTTTTTTTCCTACAGAAAAATCTTCATGCAACTCAATTTTGTTAGTACTAACAGCAGTTCATTTAACCTTGTGAAATAAATGTGACCATAAAAATGTAAGCATCTGTGAAATCATATTTGCAATTACTCTACACCATATTGAGATCCTAACATTATTTATGCAGCCTTTTTTGTTAATTTAAGGGTCTTTTCTGAGTTGCTACTTTAGGAATTTACTATTAAGTTATTATTGATTTAACCATTTGCATAATCATACATATTCACTAACAAAATTAGATTGCCATTTGTCATTATGGCATTGTTTTCATTGTTCAAGTCTGTTTGCATTTATATCCTAAGTAAACAAGCTTGTTTAAAACCAAAACAAAATAAAGCAGAACAGAACAAAACCAGGATACATCTTAATTTGGTTTAACACTTACTTTCAGTTTTACTATAGAAGTCCAAGCTAAAACAAGACCATGCAGAGTGAAGTCCCAGCAAGTACACTACTTTTCTGTCTTTTGATAATGAATTATTTACTTGTTCTTCATGGGTTGTAGGAAGAGTGAATGTATTAACAGTGCTGTTCCTCAAATTAAGGAAATTTGACTTCTAACATGAACAAAATCTACAATTAGCTCTGTAGTTGCTACTCTAAAAGACATACAAAGGAACACCTTTGGGGTTGACTGTCATGAGCTTTGCTATATGGTTATTAATACTGATGTTAATTGGAAGAAAAATTATAAAAGAATAAGGTGAAAAAAAATGAAACATGGATTCAGAAGTGTTGAAAAATAACAATTAAAAATTGAATTTCCAAACAGTACAGATTAGCTTTGATAAGACTACTATTTAAAAATCACCAAAATTAGTTACTGAATCTTATTATTAGAATCACTATCTGTTGTATTCTTATGTATTATTAAAAAAAGGCTTTTTTTCTATTTTACTCTTCCTATATAGGTTAAAAAATCTATGTGTTTTCTTTCTGTTAAGCACTTAAAAATGTAAAACACCAGGGTAAATGCCTTAATATTAAGTGCTAGCTATCTACAAAAGTTGAAGTAGCATTCGGTAGCATTAGGTATTTTAAAACATTTCTAAATTCTCTATTTTCATTCATATATCTTGTCCTATACAGTTATATCCTAAAAATGCTGACCAGTATATTTATTTGTTCTTCCAAACCTACTTACATTCTTTTGTACCCTAAGGTATTATAAATTGTATATCATCTGATATCAAGGATAAACCAGGATTTTTTTAAATTTAAATTTTAAGCAAGGCTTACAGGAGAAACAAAGTACATTTTTAATTTGCTTATCTCTCTAACATTTTAAATAATGTATAAGTTAAATTAATTTATATTTAAAAGATCTGGTACAAGACAAGTTTGGTAAGTTTTAATGAGTTTTGCCTTACATAATAATTCTGTGTATATTAAAAGCATTTAATAAGTATACACAAAAAAAAAGTAAGATTTTTATCATATTTGAATAGCACACCAGTAGTAAAGAGAAGATTACATTTTCACTCAGCGCAAGTTCCAGCTTAAAATATGGCTGGTATCTAGGCATGCTGCATATTTATAACTTTAAATGAACTGTACTGTAATTTGTAACCACAAAAAAAATTATCTTAAATGGGAATACTTGTTATTTGCACTTGCAGGTCTCTATAAACAACAATTTCATAGAATGGTGCTTTGCTTAAAAGTCATACTTATTGCTGTATTTGACATTGATAATTTTAAAATGACACTTTTTTTAAAAAGTATATTTTGGTGAAATTTAGTTCTCTTAAAACTGAATCACAACTAATGCTAGTAACAGGCTTCTCTTAAAATTATTTTAGATTTCACATCACATTTAACGTGCAAATAAATTCTGGCCTATGCCTTCACAGTTTAATCAATAATTTCCATCACTGCTCAGACATGACAGTTCTCACAGTCCAATGTAAATCTGTTGGGGTTAGTTTTCTGTGTGGAGGTTCATCCATAACATGCCGAGGCATGCGGACATGCAACATGTCTGTTACTAGTAATGACACAGATATTTCATTTGAGCATGGCCAATATTGAACATTACGTATGTATTATGTTTGCAGAAAAAAAGAAAAATACTCAACAAAAAATCCAAAACTCTGTGGATTTATATTTTTTAGTAATTTAAAAAGGTTATTTTATAAGATGCTACAGGAAATATGAACATAGAAGATACTAAGAGGTATTTAAGAACAAACATTTATATAAACAAATGTTACAGTCATTTTAATAGTTGTTGATGTGAATAAGGAAAAATTTTTCTTAAGAGAGATGAAGGATTTATGGGTAAAAAGAAGATTTAGTAGTGGCCCAATCCAGCAATAATTTTATGACAACAAACCAAAGTCAATTTGAGACCTCTTACATAATTAATAATTGGTGAAGGGTCTTTTTTTGTCTACATCTACCATTTATTCTGTTCATACCTTTCTTTTGTTCCTCTTCTAGAGAGCTTACTAGGAATTGTGCCAATCAAATCATCTCCAACACGACAGGTGATGAATAGTACAGGAAAACTAATGAAAAACAACAGCCTCAAGCTGTTTGTGGAAAATAAACCAAATAACTAATCCAGCTAGTGACAGACATTTGAGTATCAGCCTTTGATGGTCCATTGGGTTTGATGTTTAGCTCAGTTGTTCAGTGACTAGTGAAAGGTCACGAACTCGTTCCTGTTAAACCTAAGCACTGACAGGAACTTGACCCCCCTAAAAGCTTGTCCAAAGCTTTCAGTTTGCCCCTAGATCTCAGGTAACAGGAGAGCTGTGGGAATTAACTGTGATGTTCCAAAGGAATAATCTAGATACTGACAGACAGAAATACCATTTTGCTTTTGAATTACAAACCTGGTGTTGCAGCTGGTAACTTTTTAAATAAAGTAAGAAAATGCAGAACAACTATTGATTTCCATAAAACAAAGATATCTCCTGCCTTAACATAACAGCCCATTCAAATTTAGATCTTAAGAATACAACCTTTATCACATCAGTGCACTTCAATCACCACAAAGTGCCATTTTTGCCAATCTCCAGCTCAAAAGTAGGGGAAAATTAAAGGAACAGGCTGTTCCAAAAATACTTCAAACTAAATATCCTTAGAAGGACTCAGACATTCAAAATATTATTTGATGTCAAGTCTCCTCTTTTGAACTTTCACTCATCCCTACTTTAAATTTATAGAACATTTCAGTATAATGAAGCACATTACAGGAAATCATTTGGAAGAATGAGAACATGGATCCACACTCACCTGAATTTGCAACTCTTGGGGCTTGACTGCGCTCATTTTCAGAGATATGCCATCATTCTTCACTTTTTAAATTAGAACAATATGCACAGAACTTTCAAATATAGTGGAAACTTCCCCATGTATTTAGCTCATGCAGCTAGACAGTTGCTAATGCCCAGGTAGCACTGTGCATGTCTTTGCAAGAAATTTCAGCATCTTTTCCTGTCAAGAGTTTTGTCATTCAGAACCCATTGCCACAGCTCCTGAAGGACAATGTGTGCCTGGAACCAGACAGGTTGGGTTCCCCAAAACAGGATTTCCAGTGTCCCCAGATTCTGAGTCACTAAACACAGTACACTTTTCTAGAATTTATCCCAAGGCCAAAGTAAAAAATGCAGTGTTTTAGATGTTTGTGTTTAATACATGCCCTCTGTATCGGAAATTAAATCTCAGTGCTCTTTTCACATTTTCTGCACTACAGCTTTCCCTTACCAAAATTAAGAGTATGCAATTGCTTGATAATGCATAACTGAAGTTGGTTCATACATGAAAACCTTGGATCTGTCTGTTTATCGGGGTCACCTAGGGATAGCTGCATCCACAAATGAAAAATTCATGGCAGCCTCTGATTACAAGAGAATTTCTGTAATATTTATGGTCTCGGAATGGCTTGTTATAAGAATCAATACCTTCTGGGAAAAACACAGATTGTGTCCAACAGTCTAATCCACTTGTTGCATAACACAATTTAGAAGTAAGACACCAAAAGTCAAGTACAAGCAATCCTTTGAAATCCAAATTATTTAATTGAAAAATCAATGAGAGTTTACTTTTGAGGTTTTTTCTTAAAACTCTATGTCACTTAAAAAAATAATAAAGAGGTTGTAGGACAAGAAATAAAAGAGATAGACTTTAATTTGCCAAGGGTTTCCATCATTTTAAAGATGCAGTTTAGTAGAAATGAGTGAGAGAGAAAAGGGAACTGTAAAAATGGAGACAGACTAGATAAACAGAGGGATAAGAGCATGACCAGCCCTCCCCATTTTTATAAAATTATTCCAATCTCAAGTTTTTCCTCTCTGCTTTTGGATGTCTTTGTCTTTGGCTTGAGAATCAGATCATGATTTTAAAAGCACTAGTTCCAGATTTTAGTAACATGTTTCTCCTTTTCCTGAAAAATGCAGATTAGTTATAGATTTTTAAGCATAATAAAGTACTGTTAAGAAGGGATTTCCATTATGAAACATTTATACAGATAAGAGAAAAGGGAATAGTATCCTTACAATAAAATCCAAACTTAATACTTCACATTCAAGTGTTATGAACTCTCTTCCCCTCTTTCTCTCTTTTCCTAACACATAGTTAAAATTAATTTTAGTATTATTTAGGTTGAGGCAATAAAATATCAATCATTTGTGCTGTAAGTTGCCTATACTGCAAGCTTAGGGAAGTAATACTTTAAGAAATTATGACTTTGGATTTTATGGTTCTATCTGTATTTGGGATGGTAGAGGTTAACCACTTTTTACCTGTTAGCTCATATCTCATATGAGAGAAATAAAAGGCTTTTCTCTCTGATAGAAGGAAATTTAAAGACTTTCATTCTAATCTTGTAAGGCTGTAAAAATATTTAATCTTAGCTATAACTTTTTCTGTCTCATTTCCACTCCCTGGGAGAGCTTGATCTTATTAAGGGCAATCTTTAGCAATTTGCATTTTGCTGGCCTTCCTGGAGTTTGCCTCTTATTACTTTAATGAAGTTCTATTTCTGGATATTGAAGGTGCTTGCCTACAGGACTTCAGGAGGCTCGCACCTTTTAATGGTATTGCAAACACTGTACCCACTAGCCCTATTTATTAAATCTGTTACAATTTATGATGCTGGTGCATAGCTAGGGCTTTTCTTCATGCTTTGGATTTCAGCAGCATTTTGATGAGACCAGCACTCATCAACAAGCCACAGAAAAAGATCATTTGTGACTGAAATTTTTATACAAATGTGATAAATTATTTTTCTTTTCCTATTAGTGTGATTGCAATTGTGTTATCATTAGGCCACTGATCCTCTCTTTCTTTCTCTTCTTTCACTTCTCTCTTTTCTGTCTATTTCCCCTCCTTCTCTGCATCACTAAAGATGTAGCCTGTTCTTCTACTGATGGAATTCTACTCAGGCCCTGGCAGGAACAGGATGAAGGGTTGGATTTGTGCAGCAGTTGCAGCGAACAGAATGATTTTGAAGGATACTACAAGCCAACAGGAAAAAAAAAAAAAAACAAAAAGAAAACCCAAATTCGAAGTACAAATCTGATAGGATCGTGAGGAGACGCTGGTGGATCCTGGAGGGATGCACTGAATCAGAGAGATTTAAATAGGGGAAAGCATTAGAAAAAGAGGATAGGCAAGACAGATAGGGAATTGAACATTTACAGCAACAAGAACATGAAAGGACATAACCTCTGACTAAGCAGTCTTTATTAGCATTTGTAAATCTTTATCAAATCTGATTTTGATCATCTTCTGTTAATGGGTTAAATTAAGAATTGAGGGATGCTGTGGAGAAATGTGCTTCCTCCAGGCTGAAAGAAAATGACTGCAAGAGCACTGTGAGAACTGGATGTAGATCACCACAGTGTATTTTCCACCAGCCATCTCAGGCAGATAAATATATGACCATGGTTTGTCGAGACACATGCAGGATCTCTACTCTTCCTTTTTCACCTACAGTGTCTTTTTTTTTTTTTTTTTT
>VZTN01017045.1:0-34361 GCA_013400515.1 Erpornis zantholeuca
AGAAGAAAGCTAAAGCAGTAGTCTTCAGAACCTCAGTTTATATCCAAGATGGGATGCTTGGCTCCTCCCCCTGGGTGGAGTATCTCACAATGAGATGGTGAGTCATGAGATAAGGCCTGATGGGCCATTAACAGGAGATAGTGTAGGAGCCAGTTATCTCTGAGTCATGTGCAGGGCACTGATGGGCCATTAGCAGAAGATAATACAGAGGGAGGAGGCAGGGAGTGCTCTCCCACCTGGTTTTAACAGAAACCTGAAGATGGTGATAGAATACACCACCCTGGACACATCTTACATTATAACCCAGGACACAGGATTATAGGATATGTTTATTAATTATTACTGAATCAGTTTCATCTAATGGTGAAGTTCCTGCTACCTTAACATTGACTATCTGATTGAATTATAGAAGCATGCACCATGAGAATATACCTTAGATTAAAATCTAATGTCTTCAAAAGACAAGAGTTAAAATTTTAGTTATAGTCCTTTGTTTTCTTATGAGAAGCTGATAGATAAATATGGAAACTGACCTTCTGAAGTGCTTTGCAAGAATGTATCAGCTAAATTATTTATAATTAATTAAGAACCGGGGTTTCTTTTTCACGAAGAATAAACAAGATCAATCTCTAAAGATACTTTTCTCTTAAGGAAAACTGTATTTCTGTTCCTGACAGAATAATTTAAAATTGTTCTCCTATGTCGCATCCAGATTTTCAGCTTGAGATTTTTAAGAACATTGTGGGGTTTTTTTTAGCTCTTGTAATTAACCATTGTTATTTACTTCTCTTTAACATTTTATATTTGTAAAGACCAGCTCCTTTCTCAAGGGAATCACATTTTAGAATCATAGTTTAAATTCTCAGTTCTTCCCACTTGAAATCACGAAGCTTTCACAGCCAGTGACAGAAGTGACAAATTCTTGGCTAGCACTGTAAACCACTCTCAGTGCAGAAGACACTGCTGCCTATGCCACTGTCTTAGCTGTCTCCTTTTATAGACATCTTCCTTGCTTCAAGAGGTTAATAAAATTGTCAATATACTTAAACACAAAGAAGAGAAGTACAAGCAGAACTTACAACCAGCTATTTGGCTTTGGAGTTGTTAATTTGTTTTCTTTGGGAAAAAAAAAAAGTCAAGATGTTTCTAGCAGCTCTGTAGCGTCAAGTTCTCTTCTGAGAAGCACCTGACATCTAATTTTGTCTTCTTTGAAAGAAGCATTGATTTGCCTTGGAACATCCCTTATTATCTGATTGTGAAATCACCTGTGTAGGTCTCTACAATCCCTATTCTTGACAAGAGAAATACTCCAGCCATTAGTTTATGTCAGCAACTTTCCCCCCTCCATCTCTTATATCGTTAACCATTTTTGTTAAACAGTTTCCAAACTGTCTCATGCAGGAGTGTTCATGCAGAAGCTACTTTTCTGTAGCTTTGGTTAAACTATCAATATCCATTAGCAGGAAGTGCCTATTCTAGCAGACAATGGGTTTCCTCACTTTGGGGTACACACAAGTGTCTGCATACTTAATTTCAGTACCAAAATTTCTTCTGTAACAGCTCCAGAATTTTCCCTGTGTTTATACAAATGGGAATAAACAATTCAAAGAAATAGTAGAGTCTGAGTAGAAACAAGGCAAAACGAGTATGTGGATGGCAGTATATAAGATGTGACAGGTTTCATTATGCTATGCCTTCTTTTTTAAGACGTCACTAAACAATTGATAAGAAACTCAACCACAATATTTCTAAGAACAATTATCAGAGGCATCATGCCTTAAATGTGTCATTCACTCAAGTGAAGAAAATGCATTTCAGAATTAAATCATGTTATCTGAGCCCTGCCTTAAATGTGTTTCCTAGTCTGAAGCCTAGAAAAATAGTAACATTTCCTTAGAAAATTGCTTGTAGTAACACCTTGCTATGACAACTTTTCTGAAAAGTGTACTTTTTCAGAAAATTACTTCATTCCAAATAATTACAGCTTTTCTAGTGATCAGCTATCTTTGTCCTATTCCCAGGGTGAAATGTGTCAAGAAAAATGTTCTAAATTTGTTTTCCTTCTCATCCCTTGCCAATTTACCAAGGAACTACATTTAGTTGTTTTTTTCTTCACATGGATATATAAAAAAAATAGTCAGGTTTAAAATAGTCAAGTTTAAATGGTGAATTTCTTCAGCCTTCTCATAAAATATTAAGAAACCTTTTCTTTAATTTCCTGTTCAACATCCATTAAGTGTTTTCATCAAGGCAAATTAAAACTTTGTTATCAATGGACAAAATTTAAAAAAAAAATTTCACAGGATGAAGGAAGAAAATAATTTCTAATGTAAATAAGGTCTAAAAAGTCAAATGAGATATTGTGGAAAGGCATAATTTTGGCCCTTCTCTAACACTTTAATAAAAGGGTCTAAACGTCTTTGTTTATTAACTTTGTGTGAATGTACAATTGAAGGCTCACAGGAGTGATGCAATCTGATTTTAAAGGCTAATATATTGTTTTTTCAGTACTTATTTCTTCTTTTTCTTTAACACATTCTTGTGATAAAAAGAAAAAAAAAGACAAAAAAGTAGATAAAATACCCACATAATAATCCAATCAAACTGTGTCAGCTGTTTAGTATGGATAGAAATTAATCACAAATTGCTTGAAGTATAGCAAGGTTTAATGCTACTTTGAAGTCACAGGTTGCAGATTGAAGAGCTGTTTCAAAACTTTTTTTCTAATGTTTCAAGCAGATCATTTATCTTGAATATGTCTGTGTTTTCTTTTAGCCCTCTCTTTAGTATATGGCTATTATTAAGCTGAAAAGTAATATACTACTATGCATAGTAATATGCTTTTCTTTATCTCTTTCTAATAATTTGCTGTTTGTAGATATTTGTGCCTAGGAAATGGTCTACTGATGGAAATGTTTCAGAGAGCACAGAAGAGAATGGGTAAATATGCAAACATTCTTTATTCAAATATTTAAAATAGAATTGTAATAGAAAATATTGACATCAGAGATGTCAAAACACATTTAACAAGAGTTGTTAGATGGATACCACGTACCGTAAAATACAATTTTTTAACAATTCTATTTTTAGTATATGTAAAAATCCACCATAATGTTAAACTATAGCAATTTCTATTGAAATAATTTTGCTTATTTTTGCTACTGAACAGCAACGGGAAACATGAATCCATGCATCTGGAAACTTCAGAAATAAACTAGTAGACATAATTGAAAGAAGACCACAGACAAGAAAAGACATTTTGCCACATAAGAAACAAACTTGGAAGGAAAGAGTCTACAGCATACAAACCTATGTAATGTTTAAGTGCTTTTTAAAAAGAACTATTAATTTCTGTTCAGTAATATCAGACATTATTTTGCATAAGAATGATTGTATGAAATTTAGGAAGTTGCTTTTCCTTGTGGGTACTTTAAAATTAATGTAATAATGATTATAATAAATATTTTTTCATTGCCAGTGAAGTTATTCTAAGTTATTTCTCATGCAAATTTCTTTGAATGAGATAATATTTACCACCTATTATAACAGAATAGCTGTGTCTTCTAAAGGAGAAGACAGCTAGTAACAGTTGCTATGATCCTGAATATTTGTACTTACATGATTTTCATTAGTGTTGTGTGGTTCTTTACATAAAATCTGATTAGTTCCTTCAACGTCCCTTTTTTTTTCTGTTTCCATACCAGGTATTAAACTGTAGTATTTAGAAGACAACTTTATTTCACACCATTTCTTTACAGAAATTAAATAATCAATGTCGGAGGCAAGCACATAAAATCAGGAGAAAAATCCCAAGTTGTGTAAATTCCTAGTTATTACAGTAGAAAGAAAAAGTACAAGAGAATCATAAAGGTAAAAAGTAATGACATTGGAATTCAATGACTGACTCTTCTTTCCTTCAGATGGGAAGAAAAAAAGTTAAACACACATAACAAAAGCAAAAAATGCACTGAAAAACAAATGATTTGTTAAAGAAAATATGAATATCAATCTAACATTGATATTCAACTCGTAACGGACAAAACTCTCCAACAGTTAAGTTAGAAAGCTGTATGTTTTATTACAGCGCTGGACAGCGAGGGAATAGCTTCCAAAGCAAGCTGCGAATCTCTAAAGCATTGACTTTCCTTATATTCCCCAAGGCCTTACATATTCATCTATGTTACCTGAGACACCTATACATATGCATCACCTGTCCCCGCTCCGTATTAAAATGAGCTGAATGTTCATTACGCTTGCGCAGTTCTTCCTTTAATTTGGGTCGGTGGTCCCTTGAAGATGAAGTCAGACGTCTTCCTCTTTACTTTGTCCCACTGCCAGGTCTTCCTGACCCTTGGTCATGATCCAGGCCTCGTCTCTTGGCTCCAACTATCTTGGAGGCCAGGTGTGTTCTTCGGTTCCTGCTCTTTTACAATGCTGAATATCTTCCCTGTTTCTTCTAAGAACATAACCGAGTCGAATACATGATAGATTGTCTTCGCTCCAACTGCTTCAACTGTACCTATATGCTAATAATTAAACCTTAGTTTCTTGCTTCTGCCTTGCTAGCTACAACATCAACTTTTAATTCTTTTTAACCCTTGATTCACAAATGCTAAATAATCTATCTGGATGTGAGGAGTTCTTAACAAGAATTTAAAGCATGTGGTGCTTCCAGCATGGCAATTCTACTTTTACTGTATGCTTATATCTGTCATTGGATAGAGCAGACCTGGAAGAGCCTGGTAATCAGGGAAGATGCACCTCAGACTCCTGCTCTTGGTAGTATGTTTCAATCTCATGGTCTGGTTGGTTTGGTTCATGGTCCTATGTAGCCAGTGGTGATCAAGCAGGGCTGGAGTTGCAGTACCCAGAAAGCCCCAATTACGCAGTGTTCACACCTCCAGCTCCTCTCTGAAGGTCTGCCCTATCTCACATAGCTGCCACTGAGCAGTCCTCATGTGTGAGCTGATGTGTTCTGGAGCTCCTGTCCCACCTCCAATACGTGTGCTCTTGAAGGAGCTTCCAGGGATTTCTTGAGAGTCTGTTTGCCCAATTTATTTAATTACAAGAAAAATACCTGTTGCTGAGTGGTGTGCTTCACAGGGGTATGAAGGACTTGCTACAGTCTCATCCAACAGGCTGAGTCTATTAGCAATTAAAATGCCCTTCTCAAGAACTTCTGAAGCACATCTTTAGGTTTAACTTTATTTAAAAGGAATCTAGGTCACGTTCTTGAAGATCATACTCTTTGAAGTGAAGCCCAATGAAATAAATGGGGAGAGTCTGGACATTCACATCACATTTGATCTGAAATGAAATGCTCAGATAGATGAACTCTGAGATGTCTATTAAGAATCTGTCTTTATTGATATCTCACAGGCAGCAGGCCTCAAGCTTGAAAATCATGACACATTACTTGGATTCCTTGAAACAAAAGAAGACATGAAGGAATGGAATGCTAAAAGAAGGAGAAAAAAGTATGGATTTCTGTGTATTGAGGTATTTTTCCCTACCTTTCTGCAAGTGCTGGGAATTTCACCAGCAGGTCAGTGGCTCAGTTCAGTACTATGAAATGTATTCATTTGCTCTCATAAGTCAGCTTTAGTTATGACCTCTTCCCAAATGATGTGTGAAAAATAAGCTTGTAGATTTCTGTGTTCAGCCTTGAGCCCTGAGTATTACAGTACCACTGCATACCTACGAGGGTGGACTTTCATGCTTATAAGTCAGGTAAGACCACCTGACTTCTGAGAAAAATGGGTAAACATGTTTAGGCACTGATCAAAGGAATTTTAGCTAATATATCTGTGTTGTCATTTATACACATGAAAGTTACTAAAAATTATCTTCCTCCAGTGACTGAAGTTGCAACAGTATTAAGTGCTTTAAAGCTGTGTCACAATGAAAGTTTGAAATTCAAGAAAACTCCATCTCTCATGAATAAAACAAAAAATTGTTCTTTCTTCATGCTCAAATTAAACAATGAGAAAAGACATAACCCAAGGTAAAATAAGAGCTGGAGATATAGAGAAAAATTTTGAATTCTGAAAGAACATTTATCTATTATATCAATTTGGAAGTAGAGAACAAGATGGTGCTTCTGCTTTATTTATTATTCAAGCTCATACATTTTCTTTCAATTCTTTGCCGTTGTGTTGGTAACTAATGATAAACAGAGTTATCTGTATATATAAATAAGAATAACAAGGGAAGAAAACTTATTTAAACTCATACAATGACCGAATTTAGAATACGTGCTGGGAACAAAAATGAAGCAATTCTTAAAACCAGGATGACCTGGGGAGTCCCACTGGACAACAAGCTGTCCATAAGCCTGCATTGCCCTTGTGGCTAAGAAGGCCAATGGTATCCCGGGGTGCCTTAGGATGAGCATTGCCAGCAGGTCAAGGGAGGTGATCCTGCCCCTCTACTTAGCCCTGGTGAGGCCACACCTGGAGTTCTGTGTCCTGTTCTGGGATCGTCAGGACAGGCGTTCCTGGAGTAGCTCCAGTGGAGGGCAGTGATGATGAAGGTACTTCAGCATCTCTCTTAAGACGACAGCCTGAGAGAACTGGACCTGTGCAGCCAGAAGAGGAGATGCCTGAAAGGGGGCCTCATCAATGTCTGTTGGAATCTGGAGAAAGTGTCAAGACAATGAACAAGTCTCTTCTTGTCAACCAAAAGGACAAGAGGCAATGAGCAGAAATGGATGCCCAAGAAGTTCCACCTGAATCCGAGGAAGTTCTTCACTGTGCAGGTGATCAAGCACTGGAAAAGATTGCCCAGAAAGATTGTGGAGTCTTCTTAAATGGAGATATTCAGGAACCATCTGGACACAATTCTGTGTCTGGATGGCTCTGCTTCAGCAGCACAGATGATCCGCTGTGGTCCCTTGCAGCCTGACCCATTCTGTGATTCTGCAAATTAGAGCAATCATTCATTAATAATCTGACACACTTGTTGATATTTACAGCCCAAATAGCTGAAACTCATTAAAGAAGCTCTTAATTCAACCCTGGTTTCGTCTTTTAAACCACATTTCTGAAAAGGCAATTCACTTTTATTGTGGAATTGATTACAACCGGTTAAAATTGTATCTACGAGTGATTCTCATTTAACCCATATTCTCATTTCGACATTTCTGCATGCCTGCTAAAAGACAATTTCCACCAAACTGTGGGGTTGGGTTTTTTGTTGTAGTGTAGTAGTGTAGTTTTCGCAGTGTAAGTATACGGACTCCTACCTCTTTTGGAGTGCAGGGTATCTCTGTGCTTCTTTTTGTTCAGAAAGTTTAACTCTTAATTTGTTTTGCTTAGTTATTAAATGGTGATTGAGTCACAAAGTTTGCATAATCATTATGTGATTTTGAATGGTTAGATTAGAGCTAAAAGTTGGTATTATTTTCTTCTGTCTTAGTGGGAAAATTGCTCTTTTCCACCTTCATTAAATTACCAGAATTATGTGGTTTTATCTTAGGGAGAAATGGAGGATGTTTTAGTATAGTTTTATAATAACCTCACCACCTGATATTTTTCCAATAAAACCAAGAATAAAAATATTGAATCAAAAGAAAAGTCACAGAGTAGCTTTGTTGTAGGAGACTGAAGAGGATCCAGGAAAATAGAGTCTGAAAAAATTCCAGCACACTTGTGAAGTATAGACTCATGATAAAGGACTTAAGAATATTTTTTGTCCTTCCATAAACTAGAAATAACTCTTCATGAAAACGTATGTTAGAACAATCTTTTTGTTGCCATTGATTCTCCAATATTGCCTTCAATCTTCATGAGACTTTTGATGTTTTTACTTCAAAATGATATGTACTTAGAACTTTGCCTATTTTCACTGAATTAGATATGTACAAAAAGGAGCAGTCTTTATGTATTATATAAATGATAAAGTTATAAAATTATAGCATTGTGACAACCAGAAGGTATGAATGGCTTTTCTTTCATCAAGTGCATTTTTTAAAGAAATAATCTGCTATTACTCTGTGCTCTTAAATATCCAACTCAATCAAACTACAAAACTGAGTATTACTTTGCCAGTGTAGACATCGCTGTGGTTTAATTCCTAGTAAAACTCAAATATCATGTATTTTCAGGAGATTAAGATGGTAAATAGATGTTTTCAGGATAAATCCGTGAGGCATCAAGCAGAAAGTGATTACATTTAATTCATGCACTGAATGCTCATCTTTAGAGATTTGAACTTCTGTTTGTTGGTTTGGAGGGTGGTTCTTTGTGCAGCAACATGGGCAATCTGAAGGACAGTGAATCCACTGCTGCTTCCTTTCAGTAGAGCATCACAGCTCAGGAACATTTTCTGTCACAGCTTGAAAGACTTAACAGTGGTCTTAATAGCTAGGTTGAAAATTGCCCAGTAAATGAGCCATAATTTGGATACAGAATCCATGAACAATGAGTGTACCTATGGATTATGCCTCTCCATATGTCAAAAGAGCTGAAAATCTGCAAACTCAATCTCTTGATAAAGATTATACAGCTAGAGTCTTGTTAAGTAAATACCAGTTAATATTTTGTTTCTGAGATGAGTGTTTGTGCATATGGAATGGTTTTATGAGCCTCCTGGGGAGAAAACTATAGACAAAGTAATGAGAGTGCTCTAAGCAACCTGTTTCATTTATATAAGTGTATCAGTCTTGGATTATAGGCAATCAAGCAACAGATATTTTACGTGTAGCTCAAGCCAATGAGATTCAGAAATTCTAGAAACATTCCTCACTGAATTCAATGTGCAGTGGAAAGTCCCTTGCTGTTTTGATAATTCACTTATTTCCAACTCAATTCCAAATTGAAAAGAAACAGGTGTGTGTCACAAAGGGCTTTCACTCATGCATACCCTACCAAAAAATGCATGCAATGCTTCAGGTTGCCTTTAAGAATGCAAGGTACTTATACTTAGAAGAAATACAAAAAAAAATTATGTAGAAGTAATAACATGATAACAAAATCTTTCTTGGATTGCCAATCCTGAAATGTGTGTGTATGTGTGTCTGTATGTGAACTTTCTTCTATGGCATGCTCTTTATTATGCAGTACCTCAATATCTGTTTTTGTGACTGGCTGCTGAAACTGGGGAATCATAGAAATGAAGATTGCTACATAATCGGAACATGTTTTCTTCCAATTGTTATTTTTCTTTGAAGTGATAACTTCAAAATTTA
Source organism: Erpornis zantholeuca (assembly GCA_013400515.1). Taxonomy (NCBI): domain Eukaryota; kingdom Metazoa; phylum Chordata; class Aves; order Passeriformes; family Timaliidae; genus Erpornis; species Erpornis zantholeuca. The sequence goes on from VZTN01017045.1 coordinate 9,188, forward strand.
GCATATTCTTCCCTTTCTCTTTTAAGGAAAAATGTATTCAGACTCTATGTACTTGTCAAATAATTAGTCTGTAATTTAAAATGGAAGCCTCTTAGGTTACAGGATACAAAATATACCTTATAACTGCAAGTAGGTATTTAAATTGGTCTTGCAACAGTAAAATGTACCTCAATACTGTTTAGGCTGCCTTGAAATTGTTCTGTTGCTAATATTTTCAGCAGGTCTAGAATACTGCAGAAAATTGTCTTAATGAATTTTTGGAGGCAACTTAGACCAAGTGTCTAATTTCCTGAACAATTTATTGACAACCACCATGAGTAAGGTGTGTAAACAACCCTGAAACTGCTTTCATCTTTCTAGGGAAACCATGGTTTGGCCCAGCTTCACCCTAAAAATCACACTGCATAAGGATTTTCATACACAACAGTTATACACTGTGAACATTGAGTCAGTTTTGTGGACAAAAATCTAATACGTCAAAATAGAATGTATCCATAACAAAAAGAAGTGATTTCCATGCCATGAGAACAAATTACACTCTTTCTCCCAACATAAAATGTAAACCAGGGTCATTTGGATTTTGCAGAAATATTTTTACAGTTGTTTGTTTTCAACATTTAATGAAAATATAGAAAATTTAATTGAAATATAAAAAAAATTTAAAATTAATTTTGCCAGTTAATTCACTGTAGATAATCATGTGTTGGTAAGAGGAAAAAAAATCTCGAAAGGTGCATACAAGCATCGTTTTTCATATAATTAAAATTTAAGTAAACATTTCAAATGTGTATGTTTCCATGTTGCTTGGTTCCTACAAAATGAACATTATTTACTACTTGGACCAGTTTATCTATTAGTTTGATATATTTACTGTAAGAATAGTCAGGCTCTTTGAATGTCTGTAGATTTTCTTCAAACTCAGTGACTACAGGAATTTATTCAGAATAGCTCCTCAGTCTATCATGCGCTGAACTTGTGACATCACATTGGGTAGAACAAAGGGCTCTTGCTTGCAAAATTGCCCAAGCTGAGCTGAGGAGAGGTTTCATTACAGTTTTCCCTTAAGTGGAGATAAAATCTTGCATTTCCACTATTCCCACTGCCCTAAGCTCCCTATGCCACGCTTGTTATTTGTTTCTTTAAAAGTAGCTGTGAAGCAAACTGTATTTAAGTATATGGTACCTAGGTTTACAATGTTCCTTACTGACATAAAAGCTTTTACGTGTGCTATTCCTGACAGTAAGGACATTTACCTTAGCAATTTCTTTACCAATTTCACATGCTTGCTTCTCGACATTGAAAAATATCTCAAAACCACCAATGAAGAAAAATTCTATTTATATTGCCTGAACCTTGGAACATGGATTCATTTCTATCATCTATAGATAGGTATTATAAACCTACAGTATGATGTATATTCAATCAATGGTTTTATGGCACAAATAAAAATTAAGAAGAAAACAACATGAGTTAGACAGGAAGTTTCTAAAGATTTAATTTTATTGAAATGCCATTTATTTGGGGTTTAGGATGGGATTTAAATGTGACTTTTGTCTGCACACAGGTTCAACACTGCAGTCATGTCGAAAAAAAAGCACAGTGCATGTACTCATATGTGCTTTGATATTTTCTTCTATGTGAAAAAGCTGATGTGTGTCTTACTTCTATAAAAGATCATTGTATTTGAGCAGATTGCAGCTATGCTCTGCCATGTCTTGTATAGGATTAGTTCTGTTCCCTCTGTCTTTCAAACAGACTTGTCTTTAAATTATTTTATTGTTCCATGTTGCAAGATTTTTACACTCTCTGGAATATGTGTGTTTGTCCCAATCAATCAATCAAGTTTGTTACCAATCTACAGAGAAAAAACACAAGTCTCTGAAAACACCATGTAAAAACGATATGAAAATTATATAGCCCTTTTGTAAAATTTAATCTATTTCATTATTGTCACCTCTTAATCCTTGAAGTACTATCAGAAGGATTCAGAAACTTGAAAACAACATCTGCAAAAGAAAATAAATGGAAATAAAAACCCATTACTAAGTAAGATGCTGAATGTATGATTTAGATATTAAAGAAAGCTAAATTGTTGCTTTTAGTGGTGTTTGCAATAACTGCCTACTGGATGATAGTATCTCCAGGCATCATTGTTTATGGAAATTAAAAGTACTAGTTTAGGCCATTCATGTTCTACTCTGCTTAAAGGATTCAGGCACTAATGCAGGCTAGTTGGACCTGGGAAGCAAACCGAAATAGATTCCTCAGAAGAGTCCCACCATGAAAATCCAAATATTGGTTAAAATCATATATTTGCAAACATTAATGTCTCCACTGAAGATATTTTTCATTGAAAGTGAAAAGCAAAAGTCTTTTGGTAGCGAAAAAGAAAAGTCTGTCCTTTGAACTGAGCAGATTTTTCTTTTAAAGTGTCAGACAGACAAAAGGACCCTCCACAATCAACCTCACCGATACACTGCATGTCACAGTCTATAACAACCAGGGCTCCTGTTTATCCCTACTGGCTACAGAATCCCAGCTACAGAGGATTTCTCATCTACAGGTGCATCTCCAATAAAACATCAGTTTTGGTTAAACATAAATATATTTTAAAAAACCCCACGAGTAGTTATCTGTTTGCTTTTGTGGGTGATGGAGTGAGACTTGTGTCAGAAGGAAAGTTGTCTGTTACTCCTTTTTCTGTCTTTGTGAGTTTAGTAAAAATCGGTTCTGATTTTAAAAAATTCCCCATCTGACACTGGAAAAAGAAAAGTTTTTATTCTCACCCAATTAAAAAGTTCTTTCTCTTGATATTACAAAATCATCTCCAAAAAAAACCTAACCCCCAAAACTGCCAAAAACTCCCAAACCAAGCCAACAAAACAAAAATCAGAAACAAAAAAAAAAGATACCCAAAAAAACCTAATCCACAAAAAATATTTTAAAAATATATGCATTTTGATATAAAATATATAGTGTGGAAATATAAACTAGATAGGGATATGGGTCAGTGTTTTCAGTGCAGATTTTGAAATAGTAAATTTGCACTGCAGAGTGTGACCGTAACACCGTCATTGTTACTCCATCATTTTATTATTCTATGATTTAATCATGTAGAAAAAAAATCAGTGAATGCATAGACATTCCTCTCCATGAAAATTAAAATATTCACTTACAAACAGTAAAATTTTCATTGTTAATAGTTAATTTCTTCATTAGGAAGAAGAAATTCCCATGGGTCAAGTATATACAATTTCAAGAGTTCTCTCATTTTCTTCTGCATATTTTCTACAGGTTGATTACATTACAATGGAAATATCTAATCTTCAGGATGTAATAACACTATTCAAGCAATAAACTAATGTTTATGAGTTATCCATATTGCTGTGGGATTCCTAGCACACAGTAATTATGGAGGAAATTATGATGATTTGTATGTATCATGCTTGTTGTAAGCTGTTCTAGAAATGTGCAGCCTTTCATCCCCTGACCAAAACCCTGGATCACAACTCCTAACCTTTAAAACACCTATTTTCACTGAGGTTTTAACATACCTTCTTTTCACTGGATGGGATCAATATTACTTAGGTCTGTCTGTATTCCCTGAACCATCACTAGGATACTGGCAGTAACTGCTTCTCAACCTGACACAAGTATTACTTCCTTTACCTCAAAGATTTAGCAGTACAGGACATAGTATCAGACAGATGTAAAAATTACATACTGCTCTTTTAGCTCGTATTTTCCAGGTGTTTGAAAGCCAAACTTTATAAATTTGAAAATAATAGACTTCACTGGGCATGACTGTACATTTCTTCTTCATTAAAATTTTTCTTGCTAATGAATACATGCAATGCATTTATTCTGTTTTGGGTTTTGAGATGTAGCTCCCTTCATGTAGCTCCCTTCTGACATCTGCTAGCTAAATTTGTGATAAAAGTGGTTAACTCTTGATTTCATCCTCCTTGTAAAATGACACTCAAGTACCACTGTTTACCAATTACTTTTGCTTGCTGCATGTGTCTGGTTTTTATACTTCCTCCTCTCCATCAGATTTTGAAGTTGAAAGTCCAGTGTTGCAAGAAAGAAATCTGTTTTGAATGACTTATTTTTTTTCTTGAACTAAGACAGAGGTCAGTATTAGATATTAGGGAGAAATTATTTACTGTGAGGTTGGCAAGACTGGAATGAGATGCCCAGAGAAACTGTGGATGCCCCATCCATGCAAGTGTTCAAGTCCAGTTTGGATAAGACTTGGAGCAATCTGGTTTGGTGGGAGGTAGTCCTGCCCATATCAAGGGGGTTGGAACTGGATGAAGATATTTACAGTCGCTTCTAACCCAAACCATTTTATAATTATATGATTAGTGTTCTGAACACCAAAGATTTCTTGTATGTACCAGGCCATTAGGAAATATCCAGTATAATTGCCCATGTACAGGGCGTATCTGCGTATACGCCAATGTCAGGATCTTTTTGACTCATACATAATCTCTGCTTGATCTATGGTACTACAATTCGGTAAAAAAAAAAAACAAACAAATTTATTGCAGAAAACCCATAGGAAGCATCTTGCTTCTTGCATCTAATATCAATAATTGTTGCAACCATTCAAGTCTGTTGCTGTTTGACACCTAGCCCCAATTTTTAGACCAAGACTGTGCTGGTTTAAAACCCAGCAGGAAAGGTAAACTCACTCACCCTTCCCTCTTTCAATAGTGGAGAAAAGACCAGGAGAAATTATAAGGTAAAGCCACAATTTACTGAAAAATTGCAGTAGCCATAACAATTTTAACCAGAGAGTGTACAAAAGAGAGAGTGTTTTACCCACAAAAAGGCTCTTCATCACCCAAAGAGGGGCTCTCTCCCTCTGCAGCAGCAATAACAGCAGTGGTGGCAGTGGCTCTGCTCCCAACCCCAGTCCAGCACACACCCTTTTCCAAGCCCATCAAAAGATGGAATCCCTTCTGCTTCCAGTCTCAGCTTCTGTGGGTGGTATGAAACTAAACAGTGCTAGAAATTCCACCTCTGTTCTCTATAACCATGACCTAGGTGATTCTTAATTTTTCTGGATATTTATTTATTCTGACCTGCACCAAATTCAAAATTATTTTCATTTTAGGTGATACACTTTTTCTTTTCATTTTTTTCTTTTATAATAGAATACTACAACTTTTCTCTCTTGTTATCTACTGAATGAAGAATTTACTTTATTTGTTTACTGAATCTATTCCATTTGTCAATAGGATCGAAACTAGCTTTCTTTAAATCTAAAAATGTCAGCTCTACTAAAGAATTGTCTTTTAAGAACTCTTTGCTTCATGCCTTTAGTCTGAGACTGAGAAGTGTTGAAGATACTATTATTATTCATAAAGGTGTTGAGACTTTTCACGGTGCAAGTAGATTTAAGCCTGTAATTTGAGATGTGTTTGTACTAAATGAAGTCTACAGCTCACATCAAATCGTACTTTTCCCTTAAAAAAAATTACACTTGAGGGATTAAGGCTAATGTGAGAGTTTCCAGCATTTATTTTGTCATATTAGAAATTCAACAAGAACACTAGAAGACCTCGCAAAATCTAATCCAGTTTGGTTCATTTATTGCTTTGAAGGTTCAAAGAGGTCATTAAAAACCAACATGGATTCTGGGCACTTTTTCATACATACAAACTTTTCCCATTCTTCAGTAAGTGTACCTCAAGGGCCTTTCCATATCCTGGTAAAAGTACTTTCTGACAAATCCACTCAAATTGCCTCTGTGAGCCAGATGTCTCTCTTCTTGCCTTCATCAGCAAAAGCAGTGCTGCGTTTTAGTTACTGCTGCTGCTAACATCAGCATTCACAGAGGAGGAAAAGAGGTTTTATGAGAGAAGAGTGGATTTCTGAAGTCAAGGAATGCCATTAGAAAGTGCACTAAAGTTCATCTGAGTTCTCTGGAAGGTGAATCTTATACATGCAGTGCCCTTTAATTTCTTAGGGACCAAAGACTGACATGCCTTTGAAAGTTGAATTATTCAGAATTACACTCGTTAAAGATATATATGCTAATAGCATTACTGGAGAAATAATTCCCTGAAAATAGCAATAATCTGAATTCATCTCATGAGCCTATTCAATATTGGGAAGATTAAGATGATGTTGAGAACATCATGAAACTCAGTGAATATTAGCTTGCTTTGCTGATTCCCTGAAAGGATTCTGTTCTTTCCCAAGTTGCTAGTGAAATTGCTGAAATCAGAATTACCCCTGATTTTTGAAATTAATGTTTACCTAGAAAGCCAGTGTTTATTTTCTTCACTTCAGCTGCAGAATACATGAATAATGAAGTATTAGAAAAATATAAATCATACAGCAGCCAGTTAAAATTATGCCCCTGTTAAAAATGTGAAGCAAAAGGGACCCGATTTTGTGTGTACAATCTTGTGTACAGATGAGGGATTTAAGAAAAAAAATGGGCTGTTTGTAAGTGAAAATAAAATTAGACCTGACACATCCAAAGACAAGTATTGTCATGGTGCTCACTTGGCCAGTTTGAAATGGGAGGATTGGAAGGATTAAGTTTCATTTTATCAAATAACTGAAAACTCAGAAGGTATTTATATGGAATAATATAGATTTATCCTTGCAAATATATAATTGTTGTTATAATTTCTGATTTAGACTGCCAGGATTTTATTCAGTCTTGGTTAGTCTTTAGTTTTGTTTGGGTTTTTGGTTTTGCTTTTTTTTTAAGCTTCTGCTAATACAAAGTTTTATGTCAATACTAACTGATGTGTGTTGCATTGGCAGTTGAAAGGTCAAACCCCCAAAACTCAATAGATTTTTTTCTTAAAGTGTAATTAATTCTGACAATTTCCTCATTGTTGCATGGCAGATGGTCATGAATCCAACCAACATTTAGTAACAGATCACCTTGACTGAAATCACAAAGCAAGCATTATTTTTACATAAAAAGTATGTCTCCAATTTTATACTCATATTTGGCACCTACAGAAATGTGAGCAAAAGGATGAAGAAAATTATACTGACCAGTCTGCCAGACTATTTGGCATCTTCATTCCCTTGTCTTCTCCTTCTAAGCAGATTCTCACACCTGTTACCAGACTTGTGCCTGTCAAAAACAATAAAAGCAAATGGTTTTAATTGTTAAGAAAAGTCCTCAAGGCGAGACCATTAGGGAATCCTACTCAGTGTCCAGCTGGTCATCCAAAATCCATTTCTGCTGCATTGTATGAGGAAGAGGTTCTTTTGCATTCAGTGTCTGAAAGCTGCTTTTTAATTTTGGCCTTTTTTGGACTAAGAACATCTGTCATACATCAAGTACTAAATTTACTACCTGATCCTGAGAAGCTGTTTATTCTAATTCTATTACAATATTATTGAAATGCAATTAAGCTCATACTATTTTAGCTGGATCTCATAGTTTCTCTGTATTCACAATTTTGACTGGCATGCTGAAAAGAAAGCTTTTCTCTAAAGCATAAATCAAAATTGTCACATCTTTTGCAAAAGTATGAACACATCTGAAGGCATTTTTTGAATCCAAAATAATATTAAGATGATATCTGTGTTTTTTTAAAACTTCTGAAACTCCCATAAATATCAGCAAAGAAGTCCAGTCATTAATAATCTGCAAAAATAAATTTCAAAAACTAATGTTGTAGAATTCCTATCTATTTTTAAATAATGGTAAATACATGGTTTTATTGTTTACATGTAAAGGAATACATATATATGTGCTAAAAAGTACATCATACAATCTGAGAACAATCAGATTGTATTTTTAATTTTTGCCTAAAACATGCTTCAAGTAAAATACTCTTAAATATTTTATCACTAGCTTGGAGAAAACATTTCTCTCATCTTTCTATCTCTCCCTTTACTAATTTCTTGTGTAGCACTTTTCAGAAGTTAAAAACAGAACGTGCGGAAGATCCTAAATGAGTCATTCTCAAATGTAACAAGGAAGTAATTTAGTCAGGTTTTTTTCACAATGACAAAAACTAAGCAGCTTCAGGTACATAAGGTGCTGTTAGATACACTGTCCAGCTTCCACAAAGCGAGTGCATTAGACATATTTAACACTCCACGTGGAAGTGCTATGTTCTAGAAAATGCTCCAGTCAACACCTGGAGCTCTATGCTAAGTAATTTTCACTTTTTCAGACTACTATGAAAACCAGGAGGGAGCTGAGGTTGCTCCCAGCTTTCTGCTACCTGCTTGTAACTATAAGCTAAGAATAGGCATGACAGAGACCAAAAAGGTGACTGAACACAATAAAACCTATGCTGCTTCACCTGGTTCATAAAAGGTGCATTCCCAATTGACTTAATAGCATTTGGTGCCTCACTGTGTATTCATGATGGAGAATTCTATTTAGAGATGTGAGGAGGGTATGGCATCTGTTTAAGGGATTGCTTACATACTGTTAATAGATTAATTACCTGGTTCTGCCATCCCTGAGGATCTGTATAAGCTGGAGGAGTGGGCCAAGAGGAACATTCCAAGTTCAACAGGGTTAGAAAATGTGAAGTGCTGCCACAGGCAGGACAGCCTGTGCAGCTGTGCAGTATGGTGCCTGCCTGGCTGAGGGCAGCTCTGCAGGGAGGGACCTGGGTGTCTTGGTAGTACACACTGAATGTAGTAGTGTGCCCTGGTTCCAGAGACAGCCAGCAGTGCCCTGGGAGGTACTCACTGTACCAGGACATGGAGAGCACATCTAGCATGCCACATCCAAAGCTGGGACTCAATTACAGGAAAGTTATCAATAGGTCCCTGATATTGATGGTTCCTAATCTCTCTGGGCTTCTAGGGTGGTCAGGGACTGGGGCATGTACCCTGGGAAGAGACTTGGAGACTTTTTCGGCCTGGGGAAGATGTTACTTTAAGGGGAACTAACAGCAGTGTGCCAGGATCTACAAAGTGCTCTCAAGAAGAGAGAGCACGGCAGTTCATAGCAGTGTGTCATGGGAAGATGACAGACACATGACACAGTGAGTTCTGACTGGATATGAGGAGAAACTTTTTACCACTGGTACATTCAAATATTGACCAGATATAAACTGCCAGCAGGGTTGTACATTCCCTTGTTTTGAAGTTTTTCAAACTCTGATTGATTTAACACCTCTCTTACCTACTCAAACCTGACCTTTGAGTAAGAGGTTGAACCAAAGCCTTTCTGAGATACCTTCCATCTAGAAATATCCCAGGAAAAGTCAAGGTCTTTTGCAAAGCATTGAATGTTCCATATTCCTAGAGTATTTCAAGATGTGAGAAGCAACGGATGCCAGGAAGCTCTTATAAATGTTACCCCTCAAACAGAAGCTGATGATTCTGCTCCAGTTGCTCATACTGACTGCTTTTAAGTGCTCTGAGTAGTTCCACTGCCATTAGTATGGTTAGTGTAAGAACCATACTGTAAGATATACCCGGTGAGAAGAAATGGCAGGTCTAAGCTGTCAGTATTAGCTAAACCTTGACAGACTTATCACTTACTCTTCAGTTGTGAATTAAATAAATAGCAAATTAATTTGCCAACTTTAAATTTGAATAATACCTTATATTTGACAGCAAAAAATAGTGTTGATTCTAGCAGTTTTTCATTATTTAGAATCTGCAGTACAGAACTACAGCTGAACTGAAAAATACCTAAATTGCAATTATGATTCCAATTAGACCTATTCTTATTTAACAAGTTTTATATGATTATATGAGTATATGATCATATGATTGTATGATTATATGTTTAATAAAATTAAATTATGCTACAGACATATAAAATTCACCAGGAAACACTCCCATATTAATGTGGATCATAATTTAACTTGCAAAACATGTTCAAGAGAGTACAATCTTACTGATTAATATTTGCCATGCAAACTGCAATATGCCAGTGAATAATGAGTCTTATTGATTGATTGATTGTATGAATGGCATAAATAAGGGTCGCACCTAATATCAAACTGATACAAAATTGTGTAAAGAATTTACAAGAGAAAATTAATGTCTGCTAAAATAAATATCAGTTCAAGAGGAAAGACAAAAGACTGTCCTGTGTTCAGTCATTCTTCTGTCTTTTCCACTTCTCTTTTACTAAGGGTAAGGATTTCAGGTGTTTTGTTTAGTTCTCATATTGCACAATAAACAGGGTTTTTGAAAAGTCTATGTTACAATAAAGTGCATGGATGGTACAGTGAAATCCTGTGAGAGGCTTTTACAAGTGTTTATTGCATAAAATATTTAGTTTGAAATACAGTTGATTTATGTTAATAAACCCACAGAATCTAAACATCTAAATTCAATCTGAAACTGCTCAGAAGGACAGGATCACATTCTTACAATATGAGCCTTATTGATCCCATCACATTAGATATATTCAGGAGGCTATGTAGAACTACTCAGGTAATTTTTAATGTCTGGTATTCAGTATTATGCTATAAGTAAAGCATATCAGAAAAAAAAGACCCCTAAATAAAAATAAAATAAAATAAAATAAAATATAAAATAAAATAAAATAAAATAAAATAAAATAAAATAAAATAAAATAAAATAAAATAAAATAAAATAAAATAAAATTTTAAAAAAATATTCTTTCTTCCTCTGGCTTTATTGAGGTAGGTAGTACTGTGGATGTAGTCATGAAGATGGTGGTGCAGTCTCTCTCTCTCCCTCCCTCCTGTGTGACAGGCTACATGCTGTATTGGCTTTTAGCAGGTGAGGATATGAGCTTTTCCATCCCCCTACTCCTGACCAATAAATCTGTACCTGTCCGTATAGAGGAAATGGGATTGGTACTGTCTTGGATGAATTCTGAAAGTGAGTTTAAAATAATTTCTTATTTATCAGGTTTTCTTATGCTGATCTCAATATTAAAGCATTTTTGCTACAGTTAAGACTGCAGTTGACCATGTGCCTTCCAGAAGCTGAATCCTGTGATTCCTGTGAAACCTATAAATGCTTCAAGGAGAGGAACAATATTGTCAGGAGTGTCCACTGCATTATGTTTTAAATGCAGGGGATACTCCTTTTGGTACAGCCATCTGCACTGGAAGGGATGTTTATCCTCACACTCAACACTGAGAACCCTGGCTCATTCTCTGCCGTGAATATCTTCCTAAATTCTCCCAAGGGCTGTCCTCCCTGCCCATGAGAAAGACAGAGAATACAAGCAATTTTTGCCTTCTTTCAAAAGTAGAATCCCAAATGCTTATAATTTGCTTCTATATCAGAAAGGGAACTCACTTCATGTCATAATATCACTACTATCACTCTTTATGATACGTCATCGTTTATTGCTGAGGAGAGCAGCAACTGGAGCAGATGATTTCACAGGGGAAATGTGTTCAATTGCTGTTGTTTGAATTGAATCAGCAGTGAAGAGGTTTATTACCACATAGTTAATTGGTAATCAGTGAACTATATGTTGAGGGTCAGTATCATAATTGCAACAGATACACCATTGTCCTAGACACTTACGCAATGCCTGCAGATAACTACAATTTTTGAAACAACCTTCTCTAACTAATCTTTAAGAGTCCTGTGATAACACATACATGCTCATCCTGTGTCAGAGAATGTGTGCACAAACTCTAGCACAAACTCTAGCTCTCCACACTACCTCCTGCAGCCCTCCAAATCACACAGACCATATGAGCACAGCTCACGAGGCGATATATGTACAGAGGTGTGGATGATACATACTGAGGTGAGGATCCCTGCCTGCTGCACCCTGGCATATTCATGCCTCCAACAGGAAGCAGCTCCATCAGGCATGGACAAGTGTCAGCAGGGTCACTTTCTAGCAATGTCATATCAGATTTTCGTTCCTGTTCTGTTATTCTCTCCTTTGTCTCCACCACCGGAAATTATGCTCATTTTATATGTCTCAAGTTGACACTTTCTTTGTTTCCAAAAGTTTACAATATTCCCCTTGTTACCATTTAATTTGCTTTTATGTTTGTTGTTTCCTTCCCTTTTAGTATCACTAGGTTTGGGGAAAATACCCTCCTGGGTAGTTCTGGATGGTCCACTCAACCACATACTTGGCACACAGGTTCCTATCTTACCAGCTGCTGCTATCCAGGCCATTTAGCACAGAGCTGGGACCATGCAAGTTAATCTCTTGTGACGTTTATGTCACTGATAATAGTTTGTGTCCTAGTTCAGGCACACCTGCCAGAAGTTTGCTACTCCTGCCATAAGCTCTTTACAGAATTCTTGAGTTACGTGCTCTGTTATCAGTGTCATCACAGCCCTGCTTTATGTTTGCTGTAGTTTAGTACTGGAATATACAAGTGATGGCTTTTCTTCCTGTAGTTTCTGGTACATGTCTCAGGCCATAGAAGGTTGTTTGTTCCAGTCCCATCCTCTCTTATGGTATCATGCAGAGGACCCATGCAGGGATAGCAAATGTGTAGATGTTCCTATCAGACATGTCATCAGAACAGAGTCATCTTCATTTTTGGTGTTATAACATAATAACAGCAATTATAATAACAATGACAATACCAGTAATCATATTTATAAGAAGAAGAATGCACCTTCATTAATTAATTAATTCTGTGATTTATACTACATTATAGTGGACATCATAGTATTGTTGTAATTCTTTCAATCCTATTAGCAAGTCATACTGGATCCATCCGGATCAATTTACTTAGGAATCTGACATTGCTTTCACTACACACCAATTGAAATTACAAATAAGGGAGTTTGCTTATTATTTTTTTTGTTAGGTGAACACATGAGAATCATAATATATATATATTCTAGAATATACAGTGATTCTTAATGTCTGAGTTGTTGTTATGAATAGATGGTTCTCAGGGTCCAGATCCCCGAGATCAGAGGTTTTTTCTTCCTGTCTCAAAGTCCAATAGCAGATAAAAAAGGAATTGGACCCACAGCTTCAGTTTCTCGTGTTATTTATTCAAGTTCTTATCCCATTTTCAGTGTGCCACCTGCACCTGGGCTTAGCATTTTGAGAATTCCACAGTGAAGACCCCAAAATGGTGATCGCAGTGATGTTTTAAAGACTTCTCACCCAATAAATTATCACAATGTGCTATATTTATAATTTTGTACCGATAACTATCACCTGTTTCTAACATGTCTCTTTCTACCTCAAATTCATACAACCAATCGTTCTGTGCCTACATTGGCAGGAAAATGGAGAAGAAGAAGAAGAAAAAGGGACAAAGCCTTAAAATCTCCATATTGTGTTCATTCACTATCATACTAAAAAACCTAATATTATAAATTTTCGCCTTGTGATAACTATGCTACAATCTATTTCACGCATGAGATACTTTCAATTCGTCCAGGAGTGAAGGAAGCCCCCTCCAGAGGCACAGATCAAAAACCATGTTCCCCTGGAGTGCCAGAGGGGGTCCCAGACCCCCCTGAGCAACAGGAGGGACTTTCCAGCTTTCCTGGACTCCAAAGGATGATGTAGGTTTAAATGAGCTCTTGCCTATTGCCCGGGCTTCTGGTAGCAGGCAGTAGCTGTATTGAGGTGACCAGCACCCCAAAAATCCATTCTGATTTGTCAGTTCTTTAATAATGGCTGACTCAGTCTATTATAAAATGGATTATTTATCAATAGACACAAAACTAACAGGCATAAGACTTAAAACTGAAAACAGGCTATCACTACACAGGGAAAAAACACAAAGGGCAACACTAATACATACATGCAGTGTTAAAGGTACCATAAAATTACAGCTAGCTAAGAAATAATACAACTTAGGATCCAAAGTTTCTTACCACCAATTCCCGAAGCGGGTAGACATGGAAATCCACTCTCTCAATCCCCAGGGAATTAACTTGAAGTTGCATCCAGCTCCAAGGAGAAATATCCTCACACATCCTCAAGGAGGGTGTAAAAGACTTCTGCTCTGTGATAATTTGTGTGGGCTTTTATAGACATAAAAACAGTGTCTCTTGGTCACTTATGTTCATTTCCTTTATCTCTTTCCACATCTGTCCTCATACCAATATGTGTACTGGGTCTTTGCCCCAGGCTCTTAAGAGCCTGGAGGTGACCTCCTGCTGGGCTATCTGGCTCCTCGATGGGCTATTGATCTGGCCTGAGTTATCTCATCCAAATATCCCAGCCATGAGAGAGTGGGGACATCCTGCCACAGTTGTCTCCAAGGGATTAAGCTAAATAAGGTAGACCACTTAAAATAAAAACTGAGAAATTAGAACTGAAATTTGAGACTAGGTCCACCTATTGCCTATCTGAGGTGTCTAACGGTTACAGTTTGACCCAAAGTGTAAAGAGTGTGGTGTTTAAGAACTTTACCTCAATATTTACTTCATGAATACAGGTTAATAAAAAAAATCTTAGAAGAATTGTGTATCATTCTAAAAATGTAAGCTTCTCATAAGCAATGACTTACTATTGCATTTTAACCACAGACAGCAACTAAAGGCCAGGCAGCTTCTCACTTTCTCCCAACCCCATCCACCTGGGATGGAAAAGACAATCAGGGAAAGGATAAGATCCATGGGTTGAGATAAGAACAGTTTAATATTTGAAATAAAATAAATATAGTAACAACATAATAATAACAATCAAAACAACAAAGAAGAAAAACATATGAGAGAGAGGAGTAAAACCCAAGAAAAATGAGTGATGCAGAATATCCACCCCCCCTGACTGGGCCAGCACACTGTGCACTGACTGGTGCTGAGCAGTGATCAACTTCCCTGGACAAGTCTCCCTGCTTTATACACTGGGCATGATGTTCTGTGGTATGGAATATCCCTCTGGCCAGTTTGGGTCAGCTGTCCTGGCCATGGTCCCTCCCGCCATCCTCACGTGCTCACTGGGAGAGCAGTGCACCTGCTCACTGGGAGAGCATGGGAAACTGAAAAGTCTGAAAAGTCTCTGACTAAGGGTAAGCAGTGTTCAGCATCAACTAAAACATCAGTGTTTTACCAACATTATTATCATCCTAAATCCAAAGCACAGCAGAGCTACTAAGGAAAAAGTTAACTCTATTCCAGCTGGAAACAGGACAGTTACAAAGCAAACAAATAAAGAAACAAATAGACTCAACGTGTTATACACTAGAGAATATTAACCATTTAGATTAGAAGCATTACAAAATAAGAGGATAGAAATTTCTCTGGGAAAATATTTTATGGGATATAATAGACTTGAAACTTTCAACAGTGTGACTAATGAATTATCCAGCTTTAAGGCAAACTGAAGCACACCATCTTCACAGCTCAAAACTAATCAGGGAACTCTAATCTCCTTTATTATCACAGACAGTAGTGATAGGGGAATTCCAAATATGACATGGGCATTAGAAAGCTTGCTCTTGAAACCTTAAACACTAGTATCTGTGTGTTTCCTGCCAAATGTTGATTTAGTTTTACATAATTTTACAACATGTTAATTATGTCCGGTGTGAAGTGGGATAGGGAAGGAATGCTGTCACCCACTTAGACAAAGCTAAGACTATAGGACGTTGCCTCTGTTGATGACGGCGGTGCTTGGAGATGCTAACATGAAAGTGCAGAATGAAAGTCCTCTCCACTTACTGCAGGGAAGTCCCTGCCCCACCGGGACTTGGTCGCAGGGCCATCCCTGCCGGGTCTCTCCTCGCCTCCGCCCCCGCTCCCGCTGTCCCTTCGGGGCTGGCAGGGCTGTTTCCCGCAGGGTTCCCCTGGCTCAGCCCTGGCTGCCGGGCAGCGTTTTGCCCTCCCTTGGCCAGGCTTTCCCCGCGGCTCTCGCCGCCCGCCCGTGGCTGAGGGGCTCAGCCCTGCCCTGCGCTGGGGCCGCTGCAGCCTCTGGCACCGCCGGGGGCCGGCCCGGGCAGCCCCGGCCGCTCCGCAGAGCCAACACCCGGACACCTGCACCCATTTCCTAAGTATACAGAAAGGAAAACGAACATGCCCTTACAATTCTGCAAAGATAGGTATCAGCTCATATTTGAAGAGCCATGTAGTTTTGTGAAGCAGCAGGCTTTATATCAGATTCAAATAACACAATAAGCTGGCTACTTGCCTTTTTCAAAATGTCTTACATTGATTTTCATAAAGTTATCTATCCTTGACAACAAATAAAGCAGGCTTCAGCAATGGCATACCAGTGTCAGACTATTGCCTATGAATCTGTATTGACCTGTGGGATGTTTGCTACCAGCATTCAAAAGTGTGGTTTCTTCCTCCCTATGGTGGCTCAGTTATCCTGAAGAAAGAGTTCAAGGAGTTGAAAAAGGGAGGAAAATGGAGAGAGAATCACCTGCCTTTTGAAGAGGGAAGGAAAAGAATTATCAGAACAGACTAGGAATAAAAGAAACCACAACAATGTAACAACAAATGAAACCTAACCAGGATGAGGACAACAGGATGAGGTGCAGGTTGGAAAGATAGCCAAAGGGTGTAAAAGTGGATGAAGAACAGACAGGAGAGGAAAAAACTTTGCACAGAATTGGAAGAAATATCTAAACATGAGTACACACTACCCAAATATAGGTAACACATAGTTAAGGTTGAAAAATACCTATAAGATCATCCAGGCCAACTGTCTCATCCCTAGCAGCAAGCAGACACACAGATGTAGGGTACCTTTACCAAGAGCAGTGAGGACATTCCATGCTGCCTGTCTGAACCCTCTGCCCCAGGAAGGCTGAGCAGTTTAACCTTGCAAGGAATGGGCTCATTTGAGTTGTGTTAGAGCACAACTGACAGTATTTCAGACGTCACAACACAAGCAGCTTTGATAAAAATAATAGACTTTTAGTATTAGATGTGTTTTCTTTAAAACATCACAATGTACGTGACCACAGGGGAGCACAGAAAGATATTGAAGTGCATGTGTCATTCAGGTTAGTGTACATATGTGTGATAAATAAGTATAATATCAGCTTTTCACAAATACTAAAATGGATGCTATATGTATAACGTTAAAGTAGCTTTGTTATAAAGGTATAGTTTTATAACAATAACTAATGCCTTTCTTTCCGTTATTAACTAAACTTAGACATAGTAGTGAAGTAGCTGATACAGTTATACTTGTGGTAATTGAACTGTCTGCTTGGTTGGATAACATCCAGTGGATGCAAGATGGAGACCCCTGCTACTGACACACCAGCTATGAGCAAATACCATCTGCAGAAACCGTGGACTCAAGCTCCAGGTGGAAGTGATAACAAAACTGATTAAAACCACAGCCAGGGAATACGCGTGCTCTAAAAAGGCGCATGAGGAGGAGCCATGCTCAACAGTTCCTGGAATATGTAAACTAGTTTTGGGAAAAGTTTGAATATGCATAATTGTTTATGAATATGCAGTAGGCTAATGCAATACGAAAAGTATGTAAAGAGTGTCTCCGCAATAGCAGGTGTGCTCTTGGCTGAGTGCCAAGCACCCAACACTGTTAACTTTGCTTTATTGTCTTTGTCCCCTGTTGTCCTTTATTAAACTTTTAAATTTTACCAGGAGAGTGAACCTTGTTTTTCACAATATGCATCATGGTTTAGCATAGCTTGGTTTTTAGTTAATGAGAAATCCACCAGCCATGGAAGTGATTCTCTGTGAGGAGCTGCTAGCAGCTTCCTCTGGGCCCGACAGAACCAACCAGCTGACTAATTTTGAATATTGACAACTCTGTTAAGCCACTTAAGAAAGCTGAACACGCCTCTCTCAAATCACATTTTAAGAACAACCAAAGCCTGGTAAAGTCTCTCTTTCTTCCAGGTTTTGGACAGGTAACTGGGGGGCCTGCATGGCCTGGCGGGGCCGGGCTGGCCCCTGCTCCATGCCGTCCAGTGGGGTCAGCCCGTGGCACGGCTCGGCTGAGATCTTGGCCGCTCCTGCCCTGCTGGAGACCTAGAGTAGCTCCCACAGTGCAGCTGCTGAAATGAGATTCTACACCTTAAGAGCTCTGGCTGCTACCCGGCAGAGATTGCATGACCAACAGTGAGAGGCAAATTCCTGATGCAAAGCCCAGGTAAGATTAGGTCTTTCAGCACTGTAAAATTCCCCAGAACAGATTAAACCTATAGATATCAATCCTCTCCCAAGTCAGAGGAAAGGAAAAGGTGAAGGCACAAGAAGAAAGCACCACAGAGACACCAAAGTCAGTGAAGAAGGAAGAGCTGACAGACTGAGAGAGTAGAAAGAGGAGATGCTTCAAACCTAGGAGCTGAAAATCTTTAGTAAGGCTATGGTGATGGACTATGAAGCATCAGAATACCCCAAGACACCCTGTAATTCATGTAAAGCATGGGGGGATGGAGCATTCAAGCCGCAGCCATGAGCAAAGGCTGCTGTGCTGAAGCAAGCAAATGTTGAAGTAGCTGTGATCTCATGAGAAGATTGAAGAGAGAGAGATGAGACCGATGAAGACCCTTGCCCCCAGGGAAGGAGAAGACCTCTGTTCCCAGTGAGGCATTGAAATACAGATTTTAGGGGAAATGCTGTAGTTTTAACTAGAAATTAGCTTTTGTAGAAATTAGTGAGAAAACTGGAGCTAGATAACTAGCCCCAGATGCATATAACTAATGGTCTGTTGTGTATTTGTTTAGCCATGTTTGCAGCTAGAAACAGGAAAACTGATAAACAGATTTAAAGAAGGCCCTGACAAGTACTGTCATGAACTGCCCCATATGGGAACCAATTCTAAGAAGTTTTCCCAGGAGTAATTTGTATTGTCAAAGCCTATAGGGGTAGAAAGGTCATGGTGAGGAAGATGGTGATTACTTTATCCTCTGAGACCTCCCCTCAAATTATAAGACCACCACCNCCTCTGAGACCTCCCCTCAAATTATAAGACCACCACCTTAAATCAAGGAACATACCATGCGTGCTTAATGACTTTCAAGCTAATTACCATACGAAGCGGGGATGGGAGGTGTTTTTGCTATGAATATGTATTTGTATATTTTGGATATTCAAAGCTTTTGTAAATAAATAGACTCTGTGATCGCCTGGGTCTTTGCACTGTGCATGAGGGAATGATCCCCACAGTGCCCAGCACTGAAATAAACATACACTCTAAACAAAACTCTCTAAACTGTTAGAGAGTCTTTGTCTGTCTCAAGCTGAGTATCGATATCAGGTCAATACTCATATTTTAATAAATCACAACAGATGAGGATGATCCCAGAGATAGATGAAGAGAACCTTTGCTTTTGAACAGCTCATCCTTAAAAAGGTACCCCACTAGCTAAAGACTGAACCCTCGAAAACAGTTGTGAAAAAAGCTGTAAGATGAGGGAAGGGAATTTCACATTCCTGGGCGGCTGATCTGCTGTGACATTGAAGCCACAAGAGAACTGTTTCTTGTGGGGAAGTCTCCATGGCATGGCAAGAGAGACTCCTCTCCCTAAGAGAACTGAAGAAAGATTATTGTAGAGGAGGTAAACTGACTGAAAATCCCATTTTGTCTCTTTATGTTGTCAACAGGAAAGGAAAGAAGAGGTGGGGGGAGGAGAAGTGTTCTGGAGGTTTATTCTGATTTTATTATTATTTTGTTAGTTTTTGTTAATAAAGCTTTTTTATAAATTTTTCAGCCTACTTTTCTTTTCTCCTAATCCTTATCTCACAGAGGGTAATGGATGTGAACTAAACCACTACTATATGTTTTTGAAAATGTTGTTTTCTAAATATACACTTTTTATTTATTGAAAAGTATTGTAAAATTATTTAAAATTAAAATACCTTTAAATGTTACTTCAATAAGGTTTCTAAAATACAAATTATTTTGGTAAAAGAACTATGTTTTTGGGGAGGTGGATTCACAGAAAGATATTACAGTAAAATCCAGTATGGCTCATTTACAGATTAGATAATTTTGAATGGCTCCAATAAGCTTGTTCTTATGAACAGCCACTAAATTAAATTCCTGCATCTGTAAATCCTGTTAATAGTGTATTGATTCCATATTTTGCCTTCTAAATTTTGCCCTTCTTAAATGTAAATAACATTGTTTTGAATCATGTATCCAAATGAAGGATGGAGAAAACAAAACCACATCCAACAAAACCAAACAAAAATTATATCCAGGGAAGTGCCTCTGGCTTAGGTGACAAAACAAGAAATCAATTCGCTGAAATACTCAATCTTGTGTGTTTGCTCTTTCAATTAATTACATTACAAAGGAAAAACCTGTCTCAAGCTTTCCTTCATTTTCCACATATCATTACAAGCCAGTGACAGCAGTGATAGCTGTAGAAAGAATATATTTGGAGAAATATGGTACATTAATCTTTGGTTCTGTGGCTTTATATTTAAGTAATACTGGAGCAAGTGTGCTAGGCCCTGCTAATCATACGCTGATAAAAGTGAGAATTCGGCTATTCCATCCTATAATTAGATACAAATGTGAATGCTCTGTTGGCCGCAAATTGCAAAGCTGTTTGTCTGCCAAACACCCATTCGTTTGCCGTCAGTTTTGAGCCTTTAAGGGAGAGTGCATGGTGCTAACTGCAGCTTGTTAGCAGCTGGTTCACAACGAATACAGAGTGAAGAGACTCAGCAAAGCTCTGTTTTGCACTAACAATGGGCTGCACACTCTCAGTTTTCTGTGTGAATTAAAGATTCAAAATTGTTACTAGGGAAGCAAAGTTACCAGCATCTTCCAAAGACAAACTTCATTAATGTGTTCGTGAGGAAAATGCATAATTTTCAGTAAACTATAAATGTGTTAAACTTATTCTTTTTGTATATATAGGAGAGAGGCTGAAATGAGAAGCCTCAGTATGTGCAGAGTCTCTTAGGTATATGCTAATTTCAAGAAATAATTGTTAAACTTTATTTGAAGAATAATGATTGGTTCCAGCACTTTTTTCATAGGTTTTAACTATAAATTTTCATGTGTCCAAATTAATGATGTTATTTCTGTTTGGACAAGCATTCTGTTTAGGTCTTTTGGTACTATGCTGGCTAAAATTGAAGTCTGCATGAACTGGATTCCTGACATATTGAAATATTTCTGTAGCCACTGTATCAGCTAACATCTGTTCCTTCCACACTGCTCTTTCCAAGAGAGATCAGAAAAAGCACACAGAACTACATCAGTGTTCCTGTCACAGGACTGTAGAGAAATATGAGAAAGATGGGTGGGGGTTTTTCTGCTGTAAGAGGCAATGCTGAGAAAGGCTAGAACCCAGCACAGCATCAGCAGAGCCCCACGAGTAACTGCTTTGCTGAATATAGTAAATTGTGTTCGTTTGGTCCTTGAGCAACACCAAGAGAATTCCAGGGAGAAGGACTAAACTTTTACTGCAAACATCAAAAAGCCCATATTCTGAATGATCTGACAGCTGCAAACACGCATTTAATAGTACTTCCTTAACTTTTGTTCTATCTATTTTTTAAATTAACATTTTTATCCCTTGTTTCCTCTGTAATCTGAAAAGAAATATAAAACCCTTTTAACTACTGCAAAACATTCCCCTTCAGAAAGTCACTTGCTGCTGGTAACCCATTAGAGGAAAAAAGCTACTCTGTTACCAGCCATTTTTGGTACAAAGGAAATGGCATACACATTACCTGTATGTTTCTCCTGCCAAACTCATCTCCCTCCCTATCCAAAAAGTATAAATATATACCTATTTAAGTGAAAGTTATATTTATGGAATGTAATCGTGGTTTCAATATCTTGCAGCATTGAGAGAAGCTGGGAGAAAAGAAAAACACTAAATCTACCATGTCAGACAGAAATTCAATTTTTTGTAACAAAACTGTTCCTTGCTTTTTTCCCCTCTTTTTCTTTTTCTCCCCTCCTTTGCTGGTACAATTCTTAAATAATAAATTCTGAAATTGCTTTTCCCAAAATAAGGCTCAGTCCCCAATTTTCCTTTTACTTTATGAAAGCTCTCAAGCCATGTTAAGGACTCGTGACCTTTCTTGCTCCTTATCTGTCCCACAGTCTGTTTTTTCTACAAACCTGATGACCAGAATTGGATGGATGGAGATGGACAGCTCACAGGAATGGAAGGGTATTTTTCAAGAGGGAAGATATTTTCAGTGAAAGGAAGCAATTCACCGGTCTTATAACAAAGCTCTTAGAGGATAGCCCAGACTTTGAGTTTGGTCTGCCTAGGTAGTTTTGTAAAGCTAGTACCCTCAAAAGACTGCAAAAAAATTTAAGTAAAAAGCCAGGTCTCCTTTATTGTGTATGTTTGGGGATTTTTTGTAGGTTTTTGTGGTTGGTTGGTTGTTTTGTTTTCAAACTCAGACAAAAACAGGCAACTTTTTAGAAACTGAACTCAAACTGAATATCTAGAAGTACCTAAGGAATAAATTATTTATAAATAAAATTTTCCCTACCACTGTTCCTGTAGGATAGATTTTTATTTCAAGTTTACACTGAGTTGCCAAGACTTTCCAGCTTCTGCAAACTCTGCATTCTCCTCTGTTTCTCCAAGCAAAGTCTCTTCCCACTATCATCCGTAAGGCCTGACTGCCTACCATGTGCTGCACTTTAATTTTCAGGGTTCCAGTGCTACAAGGTCACTGCTTGCTGGCCACTCACTCCTCTGCCCTTGCACTTCTGAAACCTCTCTCCCCTTGTGCTTGTTCAATTACAGTATGCAATGCACTCTCCAGACCTCAACTCTGGATAGAGAGAGGAGGATGTCTTAGGACCTTCTTACAGACCTCTTCTCAAGCCTGTAAATCTTATGTGGAAGGGAAAAATATTTAAAGAGATAGGGGCCTCAACCATATTCCACTTTAGGACATGTGTTTCCCAGGCAGTGCACCAGAGATAGCACAAGGTCTGAGTACATTTTTTGCTTTTCTGTTTTTTGGGTTGTTTTGGTTTTTTTGTTTTGATTTAACTCTTTGAGATATCCACTTATATATGGGTATACTTACTGTAGACTGCTAAAATTAATTCAATGCTTTGTCATTTTGACACAGGGATAGACATGATAAAATGCTCCCTCATGCCTCAAGCAGATTCTTGATAGAGAGACTTGACTGTACCCTTCACAACAAGGAGTTACATTCATGTCTGCACAAAATTTTTTGTGACAGACTGAAGTGAATGAAGATTGGACATTCAAAATCTCAGTAAATGTAACCAGTAATGTACAATGTAAGAAAGAACCATGAGGTTTTTTGTAAATTGCCTTTAGAAGAGCTAGCTTTTACTCCTTGTATTTGTTTCCCAAAACTCTTGAAGTAAAAATTATTTTCCTAAGGCTGCCGTAAATTTTGTTTCTGAGAGCTAAAGAAAGTGAAGAAGAAAGTGAGCAAAAATCCACATTCTTAAATTCTTTTAATTGCAGAATTTATTTTTCAAGGGCTTTCACATTCAGAAGCTTATCTTCAAATTTAGAGAAATAGTCAGAAATTTATGAGAAGTCATCCTCCTTGTAATGGCTCTGGTTTGGTATTTAATGCTGGAAAATTATGCTCATTGGCATTTGGTATATTTTTTTATTCACCCTTCTTCTACTTACCATGTCCTAACTCATCATATCCAGGATGAGCTAGTTTTATCCTGAGATTAGTTCTTTCAGCAGAGCTCTCTGTGCTGCTGGGGTTGTAAATGAGAAGGAAAGGTAATTCCTTGTAAAAATCTGAAAGCAGACTGAAGGACTAAAAGTGGCTGTAGGCAAAATGTTATGTGAAGTGCTTGTGTTTTAAGTGAAGAAAGGATTACCAAATGAGTGCTGCAAAAATGCTGTCCTAATAAATTTTATTCTGGTCACCTCTTTACCATTTGAGAATTTGGAATCTCCTTTCATATGATGAGGACATTTTCTGTAACCTTGTAGAGACATTATAAAGATGAAGGCTTTTTTTTTTCTTTAACAAGCAATTCTGATATGGTCATGAGAAATTTCATATCTGTTTTGACTTTTAAAAAAGTAATTGTAACTTTTAAAAGGTGTATATTATAAAATCTGTGTATGTATGTTTAAGCTTGCAAATGAGTAAATTTAACCTGAATAATAATTGATGATTCAGTGGTCTTGATTATTATATGTTTTTTTCTTTAATGTGATTGTTCCATTTGCATTTCTCCAATGGACTGAAAAGGAATTGAAAAAAAAACCCCAACAACCAAAACTCCATTTTTATGTTTTAAAACACTGATAGATTAGATTTCACTCCAGAATATTTTCCTTACCCTTATGGACAACCAGAACTTCTTTCTGCATCTTCACTTTCCAGTTATGCCAAAGATGTTCTCGAGAAAGAAATCTATATGAATTTCAGAGTAGTAGTCTTGACAAACATATATGCAAAACATTATATGAAGTTAAATTATTCCTTTCAAGAAAAGGAATTGTGTTTGTCACAAGAGTTTGTAAATATATAAATAATAGAGAAAAGACTGAGCAGTTTTTGCAGTTTTGCTGTACCACTCCAGCCCTTTTTATTGTTGAAGAATGTTCAAAATGGAGAAAGACTTTGAGTAGGACATTAAAAGTTACCTAGCTTAATTTTCATGCCTAGGTATTTGCAATAACTTTCTTCTGTTCACTGATGCTCACAATTCAAATGCTCCTTTGTGATAAGCAGTATTTACAGCTGTTTTTATCAAGAGATGCACAATATTGAGTAATGGAAACAGATTATCTCATAGGAAAAAGATTCTTGTGGGTGTTTGGAATACAGATGTCAACTTCAGCTAAACTATTACTGCTACTGAAAAGGAATGAGAGGCTGAGGCCAGTATGTCTGGGGGTTATTTTTTAGTATTGCTGCTAAAAAGTTCAGATTTCTCTTAACAGCTATCTTCTGTAGTCTGATTTTAGAATTGGAAATCAAAGCTTTCACCTGTGTATCAAACATAATCCCATAGGGCCAAGGAGAATCTTTTTAGCATTATGAATATTGCAGGAAAGTGGCACCCAGTCCTACAAGAACAACTGGACTTTGCTGCTATTCATCTTGCAAAGGCATTGGGCAACGCCAGGAATGTTGTTTTGTTGTAGAAGTTGAATGAGGAGTGCTATTTTAAAAGAAAGAAAGTACATATCAGTGCCATAAGCATGGTACCAAAATAAGAAGGCAGTGTACATGAGAAGTGATTAGGGCATGCAAAGAAATCAGGGGTCAGCTTCTTTCAAATGCTGGCTCTCGTGGGCAAACCATTTACTTTGTTCATATCCTCTCTGGAACTTCTTCACAGAACTAATTCTAAATAAATGCCTGTGTAGCCAATAATGTTAAACAGTTGAAACAATAAAAG
>VZTN01017047.1:4393-28728 GCA_013400515.1 Erpornis zantholeuca
AAACCCAAATACTGAAAGAGCAGTCATGAATCATAACTTCCTTGGGCTGAATCGACAATTGCCCACAAATTGCGGAGCACAATGAAATTTTGAAATCATCTGTTTGGTAGAAAGCCTTGAGAATGGCTCCATCTCTTATAATTTCTGGATTGACTTACTTCCCTTCCTCCAGTTGTCCACTAACAGCAGTACTGGGGTTGCTACACAGATTTCTAAAAGTTAAGGCAGTTTTGACAAATATCTCTGCGATGTTTTAAAGTTCTATTTGTTTTGTTTTGTTTTGTTTTTTTTTATTATGACAACATCTGAAAAAAAGAGGAAGAATGACCCTAGTGAAAAATCCCTAATTAATCCCTAATTAATTGCAGTGGAACATGGAGGAGAATTTTGACCAACCAGTACTCAGTAGACCAAAAACACATTCTCCTTTAATCTCTTTGGAAGCTCTTCAAATTATAGATCTTTTTTAGTACAGACCAAGTTTATTCTATTTTTGGTTGTGCCGTCAAATACTGGTAATACAAACACAGAAAAGGAAGAAAGAGAGTAAGAGCGTTTCTACATTTTAACAGCAGTATATGCACGAACACTAACTTTAAAAACTGACCAGAAGGTTTGTTCTCCTATATTTGATACTATTGGATACAATTGTCATTGAAACTCATGTCCTGAGAAACAACTGCAGAGATCTTCACAGCCAACACACAACATTTATTATTAATCATTTCTTTCCTGCAGAGGAGAGGAAAGTGCTAGTGCTGTCAATAAAATGAGGTTTTGTCCTAATTCAGTAGGAATTAACTACTTGTTTCATTTGGAAAAGAAACTAAAGAAACTTGTAGATTTCAATATTTTTTCTTCACACCAAAATACAAACCATCACCAGTTATTATCACCAGACTTCAAAAATTTTAGATTTTTTTCCACACTATTAGGAATCTAAAAACTCTCCAATCTTACATACATGTAGAGAAAGCAAAGAACCAATATGGGCAAGATACAGGTATTTAGTTTCTGAGACCTTCAGGTTTTGTGAAAAAATATTATCATCACCTCCTTTTGGACAGAGGTAATTATGTTTTTCAGTCAACGAAAGCAAAATAAACTGCACATGGATATGAATTCCGATGTTCCTTGTGAGTTATTTTGGCCATAGAAAAGTGTAAATTTAGGGTCAAATGAATGTGCTATTTCACCAACAGTGACTTATCTGCTTGCAATAAACAATAGTTATTCAAATGAGGTGAAGAACAGGTCTACCTTGGGATTCTGAAGCTGTTGTCACTAACTAAATAATAGTATTGAGCTAGAGATATTTGTCAAATTAGAAAAAAACAGACAGACAACCAATAAGAAAAGGGTCAATGAGATAACTAAAGTTGAATTTTAAGGGAGTTGTTTGGGTTTTTACACAGTACTACACAGGGAGGCTTCACAGCAAGGTCTAATCTATATAATCTTTTCACAACATGAGAAATCTTTTGTTTTTATGCCAACTTTACTGATACCTTGTGCCTTGATAAAGCCATAACTACTTTCAGTAACAGCAAGTGTTTGACCCTTGCACATTGGTTTTTTGACCCTTAGTGGTGTCCTGCTTTTAGCTTATAACCATAGTTCTTCAAAGCAGCATATCAGTTCTCCTGTGATTGGGGAAAAATCTTGATGAGAATGAAGTTTTATCACTTCTCCCTGAGGGTCTGGCTTCTTTCCCAAAATGTAAACTATAACCCTTCACATGCTGTCCCTGGCAGGACCTTTTCTAAGTAAAATGTGAAGATATGCAATATGAAAACTGTTTCCTACCTATTGAAATTGCAGTGGGGAAGACATGAAATTTATTTCAGTTGTCACAGAAATCATATAGAGAGATTCTCTTTGCCAGTCGTAGATTTGGATTTGTAAGCCCGTGAGCAAGTGCTGCTGACTTTCTCCAGTCTGCTCTGGAACTAAAGGTCAGAGGGGTTTATATGCTACACAGTACAGCTGACACCTACCAAGGTAACTGTAGTGTATTATTTTTTAACTTAATACCTACAATTTGTAATTTCCTTCTTCTTTTTTATTTTTTTTTTGCAAAACAGTATTCTTGAACAATGTTGTGAATAGAGAAATGATCTTGCTTTCTGATTCTTCTCTGGGAGGAGTTAATTTTTTTACTCTTCCCCCCACATCATTTTGTCAATGAGCCATTAAAATGACATGCAAGAGCTTGAAGTCAGAAGTGCTCTAAATTATGTATTTCTAGTGCAGCACAGCTGCCTGGGAGATATGAGCTTGATTTCACATCTAAATCTCGTATTCCTGCACATTTAAACAGAAAACCCATGAATAGTAACTGGTAATTAATAAGCCTCTCCAAATTGTCATCTCCCTCAATCCCTGAGAGAGAGATTTCTTCCCCCATCAGCACAATAGGAAATGCAGAGAAATAAAAATACAGATGTGGATGGTGCCATGTTCCTTAACAACATGTTCCTGCTTGAAGTCCAAGAAAGCTCTGATCATAAAATGAGTAAATGTGTCCTGCCCCTCACCTTGTTAGGACCCCCATTGGGTCTAAAGAATTCTTACAGAAGTTCACATATTTTTCCCCAAGGAAGCAGCTTTTATGGACCATATATAAGAAGAAGAGACCAGGTCTTGATCTCATTGATCTGTCAGTTCTTAAGTTACAGTACTGGTATTAGCTCCAATGGCTGTGGTATTCTGCAACTATGCAATTAGGTGATCATGGGAGAAACTGTATTCCAGAATACAAAATAAGCTTTGAATAGACCCAGTACTTCCTGTACCTCCAGAATGGAAAGACCAAAATTGAAAATATGTCAATGCCTGCCCTGCTTTTCTGAAGACAAACAAATCCAAAGGAAAGCTCAAACTGATATTTCTGATTCACTACCAAACACTGTGTAACTTCGGATAATTATTCTTCATAAATAGATATAAGCATATTTGAACATTGCAACCTGATTATTACCTTTGTCTTAAGGAAAGGAAAATACTTTGTTTTACATATAGAGGTTGTTACATATATTAGGGGTTTTTTTAATATATAAATACTTATTCTTTTTTATACAGATCATAGGATGCTGGTTTATGTTATTTTCAGTCTCATTCTTAATTCATTGTCCCCCGACATCCAAATCTTGAATAGATTTTTCTGCTGAACACTTTAAGCCATATACTACTGGGTTTCTATATGTATACAGAAGTCTACCATTGCACATGGAATTGCAGATTTTGGAATTTAGTAAGGGCATCATGAAATTACAGGAAATATTTAATGAAAAACTCGCCTTTTCAGAGCCCACAATATTTTATGTTTTTTGGAGGACAAATTATGATTTGAGCATGAAAATACATAATGGTGTAACATTTTGAAGAATTCTGACTGTGAAAAGAGCATGAATAAAACAGAAAATACTAAATTTAGCAACAACATATAGATTTTTTGGCAAAAAATAGAGCAAAGAAAACAAGTGTACCTTTAAGAATATTTATGGCTTCTGTCTTATTTTTCATTACAAGGTCTCAAAGAGCTTTATAAACATCAGTTAAATCACACTTGTCTCCTCATCTACTTCAAATGAGTAAACTGAAGTTCAGAGAGATTAAAGGGCTTTTCTATAATAAAATAGTAAATCAGTGGAATAGCTGAAAACAGAATTTGAGATTTGGATGAGAAGACCATATTATGCAAAGTTTTCATAATACAATAAAAAATGTCTTAAATAACTTGGAGATTGTTTATTATACAGATATAATTGGATCTAATCTAGTGAAAACTCCATTTATATTCTAGTGGAAACAAAATTTATCTTTGTGATGTAAGTATTCAAATCACATTTGAGACTGTTTTCCAGTAATAACATGCCTGTTTATGGGTGAAAATAAATTCTTGAAAATTGTTTGTACATCAAAGAAAAAGTGAGAATTTATGGTTTTATATACCAGTATCTATGTATGTGTATACTAATGTTTATTTTTATATATACATATAGCAAATAAAATCATGTTTTTAATCCTAAAAATGCAGGAAGAACATTGGGGCTGAATATGATACCAGACCATGAAACTTTTCATGCAGAACTACACAAAATCAAACCAACAAATTTAATCCAGTTCTAATCCTAACCATAAATCCACAGACAAAAACCAGTAAATTACATTATTAACTGAAATTTTTATTTCCATTTTCAGGCACATGAGCAGCTGTTTTGTAATATCTATGATTTCTTTTTTAGAATTAGCATTATTTCTGCAAGTAATGTCATGTAACAGCCAAAGTTAAGAAAATGAGAGATATTTGGGATATTTTTTTTTCTATACTGACAACAGTAAGATCCACTGAAACCTTTGGTGAACTTAAAACAAAGGTTTCAGTGCTTCAAAAGGTTCATGATGTTTTTGTTCTTAGAGATTTATTTGACTATATTATATCTGGCACTAGCTGGTGAGCAGCTAACAGCAGAACACAGTGGTGACTGCATGATGCTGTCTCTGTTCTCACTGTGAGCTGGGCAAAGATTCCTCTTTTATATACCCTTAACAATTTGTTCTAGTGGCGGAAAAAGTCTTCTGAACTTGTCACATACTGGCAACAACAAAAACAACAGTCATCCAGGAATGTTTCTGTCTTGTTAGTTTTGGAAAGTTATCTGTGGAGTTGGATGTGTGAAGCGCACGTCCCGGTGGCTGTGTGGGTTTATCTCATCTGGCCTCCCAGAGCCAGCTCAGCACCCAAGTGTCACTGGCCTTAGCTGCAGACACCGGCTAAGGGTTTCTGTGTGTTGTATTGCAGTCTCCCTTACACCTTGTCATCTCTATCTTTCACACATTTTGTTGTTTCATAGCTCAGCAAAATCCCAGCTTTCCCGGGCAACTGCCAGCTGCAGCTGCGATGTGGCGGGCACCTTCTCTCTGATCCCACTGCAGTCAGGGAGAAGTCTCTCCCTGATTTCATCAAGAACTGGACCAAGAGTTTTGTGTGGAGAAAAGCTCTTTCGAGACTGTAGTCTGTAACACTCCAAGTAAATTCCTCTGCCATACTCTTGGCCAGATAGCAAGCTTAAAATCGAATTCCTGCTTGCCAAACCCAAACAGCTGAACACAGTCCATTTCTGATACACCTGCAAAACTCAGCAAAAGTCAGTAAAATTGCATTATTAGTAGGGGAGAACTCACAGATGTGTTGTTTTTCCATTTTGTTTTTCTTTGCAGTTGGCTGCAAGTCTTTGCCTATTTAATCAATACTACTATAGGTTATTTGATAATATCCAGAAGAAAAGGTTAGTTTATTCAGGTGTCTCAGGTGAGCCTTTTGCTACATGAGGCAAGAAATATATACACACATATATAATATGTCTGTAACAGTTCTTCCATTTGCAAAGAACAGAGAGGTAACTTTATAAGAAAGTATTGGGAATTCTCACTCTGAAATTTACTTTCCTATTTCTTTCATACATGTAGGTATAGTCTCATCTAACTCTAAACCATCTGGTAGCTTAGCCACATCACCTGGAGTTTACCTATAGCCAGGAGAAAGAAAAGCAGTGGATCTAATTCTAAAACAAGCAAGTCAGGTAAGTGGACTGACTCACTTTCTAATGAACCTTGTCTTCCTGCATTTATTATGGAATCTAAATAATTCATTTAGGTTAGACATATATATTCTCTGTCCCACTATTAATTTTTCTTCAAAAGTTAAATAAGACCTATTTTAATGACAAACTTTGATCAATCTTTGAATGCATAAATTGATGCATTCACAAATGTACATAACACAAAATATATAATACAAACCCACATATATAGATGTGCAAATTCACATAAATTCGCATAAGCATAGATTTATACACATATTACTACCATAACTCTTGTCTCTATATACATGTGATCAGGTTCTTTAGATGTCTTTCTATGGCCAGTCATTCTGTTTCCTTATCACTACATCACCTAGTCACATCTCCCTGTGACCTCCAAGGTATTTCAATAAGAATATTACATCAATAATTAAGAAATAAAGTGAAAAATCTAAATATGTTTCTTTTTAATTTGATCTTCCTTTAAAATAACCCAAAATTCTAAACCACCACATTGAATGCACTTGTTTTCTTGACACTACATTGTAGTAAAAAATAAAATCTTAGAAATATTTCCTTTCAAATATCCATTAGTCAGTACCTTTAAAAAATAATAAATTCCTTCTTTTAATAGTGATTTTAATAGCTAAAATGTCATTTTGATGACACCTGTGTTTTACAACAGCCATAATAAGGTCTTAAAATTCATCTTTTGTTGAAAAAAAATTCTTATGAGTGGAAGAAACAGTTTATTAATAGGATGATAGAGAGGGACAGTAACTGCCCTATAAGATAGGAGTCATCTTTACTTTCAAATTGATGTTAATTTTGCACCAGAGAAATATGATTGAATTGAAAATTATTTTATTCAGTTATGCATTTGAGTTTGATTTGAGTTTGACAAACCAAAGAGATGATGAGACACAACAGTTAAAATCTCCTATAAATGCATTTAGATTCAAATGCTTGCATCCTTTTTGGTTTGCATTTCTCCTCCAGATAAATGCTAACCTTTTAAGAGATTGTTATCATTACCAGTAATTGTTAACAATAATATTGTTAATACTAATTAGCAAAAATGCTGCTACACACAGAGAAAAAATAGGCATAGCTAAAAATACAGGGGAGGTGCTTGTTAGGAAACTGATCAAACAAGCTTAATTATGACCCCCAGATAAAGGGACTGCCATTAAGCCATTAAATTATCACAGATAAGACAGACGCTCAGGCACTGTCTGATGATAAATCACAGCTAAAAACAGCAAGGAAATCAGAGCTTGAACTGCTAATCCTTCTGAGGTTTGTGATGAGCTCCAGTTCCCCTACTGTTTTGCATCTATTTATACTGCACTTCGAACCCCCAAATGGCCTCTGCTTATCTGCCGCTCTAGATAATTTATGCCTATTGGTGTGTCACCTCACAGCAGAGGCTGTTATCAGGAAAGAGGAGCTGAGGAAATCTGATCCCTTGAAATGCTAATCCTCTGGAGATTATTGCACATAAACGAGTTTTCTGCCATGATTTACTTTTGTTTATTAGTAACAGAGATTAGCACTTTAGGCTTGCCATTTCAGACAACTGCTTAGTTTGGGAATAAAATGAGCACTTAATGTGTGGGATTTCCACATACGAAAATTGTGAAAATTTCGTTGGCCTGAGTCTAGCAAAGGTAATTTTCCTTTATATGTCATCTCTTGAAAAGATTTGTAAATATTTTAGCACATGCAAGGGTGATCCTAAATGCTTCATTTCTTAGACCCTAATCCAGAAAAGCACCTACCCACAATTCTGTGCAATTTTAATCATGTGGATCATCATATAGTAACTTTGATGGGATATTCTTGTCCTTATGTTCTGGCTGTACTTAAGCACTTTGCTGGATCACATCCTAGCTATGAGATGCTCTCTGGTTTCATTCAGCTATGATGGGTACCCTCCATGCTGAAATGGTTACTGATGAGAAAGGATACATGAGTAGGAATTTTATTTAAATGCTTTTCCCCTATCTTAATGCTGTTGAACTGCTAAGAAATCTTATCTTTCAGTGTTTGATGGGGTTATTTAGTTGGTAGCTAAATGTCATGCTTTTTAGTGCTGCAGACTATTCCTGTATGAGTAACTCCCCAAACCATCAAATTCAAACCTGCCTATTAGCACGGTAGAGTGAAAGCTTGAACTGCAGGCATACAATGCTGCTGCAAACATGTGGGCTAAACACATAGTTGCTAAGAGTTTTCAATTTCCTTTTTTGTTGTTGCACTCAGGTTCAATAGTCAGACTGGATGAGATCACACCAAGTGACATGACTGATTACCAATTAGCCAAGCACACTGATGGCAGCTGTTGGTGGCAGCCACTGAGATACTGTACTATGTGTCAGAGAGATAAGGAGATGTAAGAAATTAAGTTGACCTTGAGATTTCATTACATTTAATGTCATCTAACGGCACCTGATATTTTTAAATCCTGGTTACATTCACCCCACCCACTCCATTTCATCTTGTAATCATAAAAAATAAATTAAAAAAAAAAAAAAGTTTCAGGACTTGTGCACTGTTTTTTTCCAGGGGAGTATTTCACTATAAAATGCATGAGGGCAGCCGGGAGGGAAGGAAGTGGCTAAACTAGTGCCAGCTATTTTCAAGGGTGACAGAGGGACTATTTCATTACTTTAAAGTGCACATTGTATAATTTTGAGGTTATTTCTTAGGACCCTTGTGGGAATGCAGTTAGTCGGCACTTCTGTTAACCTTCTCCTAAAGCATGGAAGTGAGGAGGTGGAGAATAAAGGCAAAAATAAAAGCAAACGATGGAAACAAAAAGACAAGCAAGAATGCAGATTACATCTCTCAGTGTTTGTTTTTGTTGGACTTCATAAAATTACATCTTTATACACATAAAGGTTTCTGTGAATTTTGATTTAGACATTGCACAAAGGCAAAGGGTTTACTTGTATTATTTTATTCTTAACATGTCTTTAGTTCCTGAGAAAAGAAACATTGGAAAGAAAAGAAAGAAACAAAGAAAAGAAAGAAACAAAGAAAAGAAGTCTTTTCCCAGACTTCTCTACATCTATTTTTGCATGTATGCTTGAATATCTGTGTGCACCCATGAGTAGATAGATAAAAAATTTTGATAAAATTAGAGCAAGACCTTTTAAGTTTTTGCCCAAGAATTTTGCCTAGTTATACATAAGGAATTATGCACAGCTCTGGTGATAATTAGAATGTGATTACACAAATATCTAAATCCTTCATTTTCTATTCACCACTACAATGAATGTACAGTTTTCATAATTGTACAGATAAAATATAATTCTGAATGGACTATTGTGACAATTTCTACATTTTTATTTGGCTGAGATGAATATTATTAATATGTTTAACTAGCTTTAAACTTAATTTGAATCATCTACAAATTCTGCACTTATCTTTTTCGGTGGGCCTTGACTACTTTTTCTATATGTTAGGAGCCAAAGCTATAAGTTGTGTTTTCAACATACGTTAGAAAACACTAAAGCATGAAGTTTTAATAAAGAATGTGTTCCATGTATTTTTACCTATTAATTGGCAACTTCTTGACAATTTAAATAATAAGAAATTTATGATAAGAAAACTGTATATTTTGAGCTGCCTAAAGAAATTTCTGCTGGGTCTAGTAAACAAGACTTACTACAGTACAGTTTGAAATATTCTTGTCCAAATTGGTATTAATTGTGGTTGGCAACAATGCATTTTCTCTTAAGTTTCACTTAGCTGAAATATTTAATGAAGCATATAACCAACTCCTTGTATTTATTAGAGAACCTGCCTCCAAACTGACCATATCAATTTGTTTTCCTTGATACTTCAGCTTTGATTAGAATTGCTGTCCACTGGTTAAAAGTTCATTTGTAATATTAATGTGGAGAGACTTCCCTGGCTATTCATCTGCACCAATGCAGGCAACATGAGCAACAAACAGGAGCTGGAATCCATGCTTCAGCAGGAAAACTATGACATAACTGACATAACAGAAGCGTGTTGGGAAGACTCACACAGCCAGAGTGCTGCAATGGATGGCAAAAAATTCTTCAGAAGAGATAGACAAGGATGGGTAGTCCCATATTTTAGGGAGTGTTTTGATTGTCTAGATTTTAATGATGGTGTTGTTAGGGTAGAGCATTTATGAGTAACAATCGGAAGAAAGGCCAACAAGGAACACGTCATGGGAATTGCTTAGAGACCACCCAGCCAGGATGAAGAGGTGGATGAAATATTCTGCAAGTAGCTAGGAAAAGTCTCACATTCACTGGTTTTTGTTCTCATGAGGGACTTCAACTTACCAGATGTCTGCTGGAAATACAACACAAGAGAGAAGATGGTCTAGGAGGTTCCTGGAGTGTGTGGAAGATACTTTCCTGACAGAACTTCTGAGAGAGCCAAAAAGGGGGTGCCCCATTGGACCTGTTGCTTGTGAACAGAGAAGGATTTTAGGGTGATGTGCTGGTCAGAGGGTTTCCTGGGCACAGTCATCACGAAATAACAGAGTTTACGATTCTCAGAGATGAAAGAAGTGGGATCAGCAGAGCTTGGCCTTCTGGAGAGCAGACTTTAGCCTACTGAGGAGCCTGGCTGGCAAAGTCCCTTGGGAGGTAGTACTGAAGAGGAAAGAAATCCAGGAAAGCTGGATGTGCTATAAATGGATATTTTACAAGTACAGGATCAGGCTGCTGCCACCCACCATAAGTTTTGGGGGTGGAGAAAAGGACCAGCCTGGCTTAACAGAGAGCTTTGACTGGAAGTCAGGGAAAAAAGAGGTTTATGACCTTTGGAAGAAGGAGCGGGCCACTCACTGAGACTACAAGAATGTCATGAGGTTATGCAGGAGGAATACTTGAAGGGCTGTCCTGGTTTGAGACAAATTCACAGGAGAATATCCCCTGATAGAAAGCAGGTTGTAATTACCCCTCCTCCACCATGTTCTGGAAAAAGAAATTAAGCCCAACTAGAACTTAATCTAACTACTACCATAAAAGATAATATAAAATGTTTCTATAAACACATCACCAACAAAAAGGAGGCTGCGGAGAATTTCCATTCTTTATTGGGTGCAAGGGGGAATATAGCAAAAGAGGATGAGGAAAAGCTGGAGGTAGTGCCTCAATCATAATTATTAAGACACTAAAAAGTAAAAATAATGCCTTATTTCTCTCAGTCTTTAATAGGAAGAGCAGTTGTTCTCTGTGTACTCAGCCCTCTGAGCTGAAACAAAGGGATAGGGAGCAGAATGAAGACCCCTTAATACATGGAGAAATTTTCAGTGACCTGCTACACTACTTGGTGTGCCCAAGTGTTATGTGAGGCCTGGATGGAATCCTGAGGTTATGGAGGGAGCTGCTGGAAGAGTTCACTAAGCTGCTTTCCATCATTTTTCAACAGTCCTGGCTCACCAGGACCTGGACCAAATGGCTGAAGATTAACAAATGGGACACCCAAGAAAAATGGGACACAAAAAGGGCTGACCTCAGGGCTGGGGAAGGTCTTGGAGCAGATCAGCTTGAGAGAGATCACTGGGATGTGCAAGACAACCAGTGGATCAGGCCCAGCCAGCAGGGGTTTAGGAAAAGCAGGTCTAGCTTTACCAAGCTGATTGCCTTCTATGACAGGATGGCCAGTTTAGTGGGTGAGGGAAAGGCTGTGGATGGTATCTACTGGGACTTTAGCAAAGCCTTTGACACAATTTCCCACAGGATTCTCTTGGAACTACTGTCTGCTCTTGGTATGGACAGTGTTTGTAGAGTAAAAATTGCCTGGATGGCTGGCCCCGAAAGTGTTGGTAAATTGAGTTAAATTCCATTGGTGGACAGTTACTAGTGGCTGTAGAGCTAGTACAGTAGATCCCCAGAGCTCAGTGTTGGGGCCAGTTCGGTTTAATCTTTATCAGCCATCTCAATGAGGAAATTGAGTGCACCCTGAATCACTTTGCAGATCACACAAAGTTGGGCAGGAGTGTCAATCTGCTGGAGGTTAGGAAGGCTCTACAGAGGGATCTGGACAGAGTGGATTAATTGCCCAAGGCCAACTGTATGAGGTTCGACAAGGCAAAGTGCTGGGTCCTGCACTTCAGTCACAACAACCCCATTAAATGCTACAGGCTGGGGACAAAGTGTCAGGCAAGGTGCCCAGCAGGAAAGGACAGGAGGGTGTTGGTCAACAGCCAGATGATCACGAGCCAGACGTGTGCCCCCGTGACCAAGAAGGCCAATGGCTTCCTGGCTTTTATCAAAAGTAGTGTGGCCAGGGCAGTGGGCATGGGCAGTGTTTCTCCCCCTGCACCTGTCACTTGTGAGGTGACACTATGAGTACTGTGTCCAGTTCTGGGTGCCTCACCACATGTACATTGAGGAGATGAAGTGGATCCAGAGAAAGGCAATAAAGGTGGTCAGGAGTCTAGAGGACAATTCTAATGAGGAGCAGCTGAGGGAGCTGGGGTTGTTTAGCTTGGGGAAGAGGAGGCTCAGGGGAATGCCATTGCTCTCTACAACTGCCTGAAAAAAGGATGTAGTGAGGGGAGGGTGGTCTCTTCTCCCAGGTAACAAGTGATAGGACAAGATGAAGTGGCTTCAACTTGTGCCAGAGGAGGTTTAGGTTGGGTACTGGGAAAAATTTCTTCATGGAAAAAGTTCTCAACCACTTGAAAAGGCTTCCTCAGGGAAGTGGTGGACTCATAATCCCTGGAGGTATTAAAAGTTGTGAAGATGTGGTGCTTGAGAGCAAAATTTAGTGGTGGATGTGGCAGTACTACGTTAAGTTTTAGATTCAATCTAACCCTTTTCCAAACTAAATGATTCTCATTCTGTGATTCTCTTCTGTGAAAGTGCAAACATATGTGAATGAATTTATAAGAAAGAGAGAACTCGAGCATAACATAAATCAAGGTCCTAAAATGCCAAAGAAAATTCACTATCTAAGGTTTTTATTTTATTTTTAAATATACCTTTTTTATATTTCTTTGGTTTGTAATAAATTGAGAATTCCTGTGTTTCAGAGGTTTGGAAATTGGTGCTTTCAAAAAGTTAGATGCCCATAAATGGTTTCAAGTTGAGATCCCAACCTTTTGGAAAACAGAGCAAAGATATGTTACAGGAAATGCTTTTCTTTAGGAGAACTAGAACAGTTTTATTGTTGAGTTTTTTTTCTTTCTAAAGAATCAATCAATCATTTCTCACTTCTTAAATCTGGGCTTTGGATTAGAACAAAACATTGAATCAAACAAGTCTTTCAATAATGTCAGTGTATGTAGGTTACATTCAAAATGCAAATAAAAAGACATTTTTTATAAGTAGACCTGTGACCAACAACCAATGAATTCTTCAGTCCTTGGCTACATAGAAAGAAAATAGCTGGAAAAGGCTGGTGACACGGGCTGTGAACAAGGAAGGGGCATTTTTCTAGGATCTGACGTGAGCACACGATGTCAGAACTGCCTCACTTAGACGTTTTTGGACAAGTTTAAAGCCAGAGCCTTCTAGTAGTTCCTCCATGTCTCTAAGTATATGAGGCCTAGAAAGAGCTTAAATGTTATTTGGCATCAGCGCATAAAAATCCACTTTCTTTGCCATTTTGGCATAATATACAAAAGGAGTTGTGCCTGCCTGGAAGGACAGGCTGACCTGGGATTTGTCATGAATTTTTTTCCTAATCCCAAGTTTCTGTTCATTGTCTTTTATTTTATTGCTACCTGACATTCTTACTCAATTAATAACTATCAAGTAAAAATTAGAACCCATTAACATTAATGTCAGCAAAACAAAAAAACCTGAAGCACTGGAGAGGCTGTGCCAACACATAAATCTAACAAACCGAGAAAGTAAGAAATTAATTACAAATGTGTGAACTAGCCTGTACTA
This sequence comes from Erpornis zantholeuca, assembly GCA_013400515.1. Classification (NCBI taxonomy): domain Eukaryota; kingdom Metazoa; phylum Chordata; class Aves; order Passeriformes; family Timaliidae; genus Erpornis; species Erpornis zantholeuca. The sequence goes on from VZTN01017047.1 coordinate 17,871, forward strand.
ATATAGATATACAGATATAGATGACAGAAGCCTGTATTAATATAGATGCATAGATATAGATTACAATGATAAAGATAGCAGTCATTCAGAGCTTGCTATTTTTTAAAAAATGATGATTGATTTGATAGTTTGTGGACTGTCTTAATTTTTGGCTTATTAGTTCTCAAAGTTCTACTAATTCAGAGAAAGGTTTACAGGCATCTAAGATGTAACGGAAAAGATGGAAATTTGTCACCCCAAACCTCCTCTGGCAGCTGGTTCACTTTTCATCACTGACCATCTTAGTATAGCTATATGTTTTTGATAGAATTAATTTTATAACTACCAAAAAATAAGCACAGTACATAACTGTGGTGTGGTTTTTGTTGTTTTGTTTTTTTTTTTTTTTTTTTAATTATTGGCAAGTGAGGATGTTTCTAAAACATAAATAAATAAATAGATATGCTCTCAGTTCTTTCTCTCAAATGTTCAGCATAGATCTCAGCTCGAGAAACACTAAATGTCAGTCATGGTTCACTTATGTTGCTTACTCCTTTTTCCCACTATGTAAGATCTTTGGAATGTTATGAATACCTATAACTCATAGGGTCTACTCACCTGTCTACATTTACACACTCCCAGTATTCACATGGTAACATGAGTCATGGCAAAACACTTGTGTAGACCAAGCATAGGCTTTGGAGAATTGCAAGAATGACGTCTGAGTGAAGATACAGAGTGAGTCCTCTTTAGACAAGCACGTTTAACAGGTCTGCTAAGCTGGGATTCAAATTCTGGTCACTGCTTTCACTGGTGTTGTAACTTAGACCCTAGCTTAGACTTGCACTAAAACAGAAGTGGCTAGACACAGCTTTGAGTGCTCACACTGACAGTGTAGCTCCCCAGATTCCATTCAGTTGTTGCCTAACGCTGAAAGTTCAACATTCACTGCGCTAGAGAGAAAGAGGGGGATTGTGACTCCAGCACTGTAGCTTGATTCTAGAGCTCATGGCAGGAAATGGTGGGATCAACAAGAGAAAGAGCTACTGAGAGATGCTGAAAGTCTTACCTCACAGCACCCATGAGTCCCATGAGTCAGGCGGTGTTGAAAAATATACCAATATCAGTACACCACTCCCTGGTTTAATTTACCCCATCTGGGTGTTTCTTCTGTTCACTCAGACTGTTCCCTGCTCAGTATAAAAGAGTTTGTGGAGGCTGTTGCTTCACACCCAGGTTTTCTCTTTTAGTGTAGAGGGATGTGACTAATCTGGGTTTACAGCTTTTGCAAGGAGACAGGACATCTAAGAGACTAAAGGCATTCCGAGATGCAGTTTATGGCTCTAGCCCTTAGCAATTTTTCACTCCGGAGGTTGTGTAACCACTCTGTCAGAACCAGAAGGCAGTAAGAAGGTCTAAAATCTACTTTTAAGGTTTCCAGTTAATAAAACATAAATGACAATAGTTTGAAGTCCTCCTTTCCCCAGCCTTAAAAACTTAGAATTATAGCAATTGGGCTCTTAAGTGCATGCAAAGATTCCTGGACTGAGGCATGAAATAAAACAAAGGATTTAAGCAAAAGTACTTTTATTAGTAGTAAAGGGAAATGTGATATCTAAGAACTGTCAGATGAGAAAGTTTGATACAAAATGGTTTTTATAAATTAAATCAGTAAGGAATTGCCTGGAAAGAACTGCAAAATGATTTCACAATTTTCAATGCCCTTGGCCATGAAGAGGTGATGAAATCTGATAAAACAGAAAGAACTGAACAGGGGATAAATAAGTCTAACTATACACACAGAGGCAGGGACTACAAATTAACTATTGCTTGAGAAGAAAAAAAATAAGGAATTAACATCAGACATCTCTCTGAAAACATCAAGTCAAGCACCCAGTATCAAGTAAAAATGTGGAACAGGATATTTGGATGATTAAGAAAGAAACGGTAAACAAAATAGAAAACATATATATATATATATCACTGTATAAATACACTGTATCGCTATATCACTGTATAAATACATCATACACTCTTATGTCGAATAATTCATGCAGCCCTGGTCATTCTACTTCAGGAGAAAGAAGGGCAAGACAGAGAGAGAAGATTGACAGAAGAAAGAAGTAAATTCACAGAATATAGGACAAATTCAGACTACTCATCATAGTGCACCACCCTGATTTGGGAAGGATTTGAACTGTACATATTGGATATAGGGCCCTGAAGATGTCTGGAGGCCAACAGCTGAAAGTGTCCCTAATCTGTAGGGACCAGTGGAGGCCTTATAACAGGACTGTACCCCTACCAAGGCACACAGCCAGGTTCACAGGGCTACGTGGGCTTGTGGCTCGAGCTGGTGCAGCTATTCTTACTTTATGCACAACCAGGTGTCTTCTTGAAAGAGCTGACAGACAATATCAGGGAAAGATTGTGAGGAAAAAGTATGGACAAGGTTAGAAAATAATATATAGGTAAAATAACCATGCTGTCCTTTAGTCTCAGGATACATTATAATAGTTTGGGGTTTTTTCAAACTTTTTCCTGTAACACCTTGTGGCTACTGAGGTAGCTGGTATTAAATCCCTTCCCAAATCATGCACCCAGTGCAGTGAGTGAACCCAGAAGGTAGGTCAAACTGCATTTCCCAGAGGTTATGCCACATTTCCCAGTGGAAATTTGTTTTTATTCTTTTTTTGGTAGCAGAGGGTGCTAAGGTGCCACAGAGCTGAATCCTCTCTCAGCACCAAAAGATAGGTATGGATAACCTCCACATCTGCTATCATGCCAGAAGCACTGGAAAAATTATGCAACATCTGGAGCTTTGCTAAATAAAATTTTGATATTTCTTTATGTTGTGTCTCTTATTGCAAAAAGTTTTATGCAACTGAATTAATGGGGTTCTTTTGAATATGAAAATATGTCATGTAAAAAATCTGTATTATGTGGCAATACTATTACCACTTCGCAATCCCATTTTTTTAAAGATATATAGATTAGTTTAAAACTTTGAGCTACATTTAATTGAAGAATAATTTAGGCAGGGAAGATTTTGGTAAATTGGCACTGTGGCTATAGGATTTAAATCCAGTATTATTTCAATAAGTGTGGAGAATTACTGAGGTGGGAATCATTCTTCAAGCACTGCTGAGTGTTGAGTTTACTCTCTATACCTCGAACGTTCTTTAGCAGTCAAATTTTTCACATTGACAGAAAAGGTCTTGTAAACCTCATTGCTAAAATGGTACCCTGAGATGACAAGAGCTTAATTAACTTAAGCAAAGTTCAAATGGAAGAAAATGAAAAGAAAGTGCTTGGCCATTGCTGGCATTTGAGAATCCAGTAAGCCACCATTTACCAAAATCTTCAAGCAAATGATGGACAAATCCAACCAGTTAAGGATTTTCGGTAATATTTCAGCCATGACGTTCAGTTGTCTTCTCCTCACTCAGACAAATTATTTGAATCTTATCCAGAGGCACCAAAATATTCTTAAACGAAGCCACTGTCTCCATGAGACAATACTTAAATCATTCCACTGCTAGAAGAAACTAAAAATGGGCATCATATTGATAAGGTGTCACAACAACCAACTTGATATCACTCTGGTGTACACTCAAGATGAATGACTCATGCAAAGCTGTGTTACCCTGAAGGAGAAGAAAAATTTGTCCAGTTCTGTCCTCTTAAACTAAAAAAAAAAAATATAATGCGCAAGTACCTATAATAGCCTAAACACCAATATTTTGCAGTCAGAAGTACCAAGTGAAAAGTGTCTATATATGCCAAGGTAATAGAATACTTCATTAACAGCAGTAGTCTCTCAACTGTCATACCAGTACATCTGCTAAGCTATAACTATGTTCAGAAACAGTTTCACTGGAGACAGAAAGATCTGAGCCTTTCCAGCATGCTTTCTGATAAACCTTTCCAGGCAAAATGGAAGAGCTTTGAGGAGGATTTTAGTGGAGACGTAGTCTGCAGCAAAAAAGTGACTTCCTGTAAGCAGATCCAGTTAAATATTCTTAAAGTAGTTGGCAAAATGCCTTTTCTCAGGGAGACACAGAAACTAGCTTTGCTTTTTTGCAGGCTAATCATTAGACACATCTGATCACAGAAGCAGAGGAGAAGGAAGTGAGGAAGAGATTAGACTGGCCACTTTGCAGCTTTCTTACTCCTGAAGAATTCTTACCTTGGAAATCAGGGTTATTTTAAAATGTCTGTCAGACTGAACATGGTAATTTTCCTGTTTCCTTCTAAAAACACCAATTTCCTAAAAAAAACCCAAAAACCAGAAAAACCAGTCCTACGTCATTAAAATAATTCCCAATTTTATCAGAAGTTTTCATGAAAAGTTATAAAATGTACTTTTTTTTTTTACAATGAGCAAAATTCCTCTTACATTTTTCTGTAATACTGAAATGATTATTTCCAGCATTAAAAGAAAACCTGTTAAAATATCCTTCTTCCCTGTTTCCATTTCACTGTGAGTGGTGTAATTTCTGCTTCTTTCTGTTCTAGAATGAAAGGACATTTTAAGATGTCCCAGATTGGCTGGAGAATTATAATTTTGCTGAGTATTTCTCAACAAGGCTTATTTGTAAGCAGAGGCAAAGACTCACATAGATTCATCTGCAGGAGTATGACTAACAGAATGGTCTCTGCCTCTCGCTACCATGAGCATATCAGTAGGAGTAAATCTGTATCATCCCAGCTTAAACTTCTTCCCCAGCAGGATCTTATTTAGCTGCTTCTCCTTCTCCTTTGCTCTTCTATATACATATTTTATGTATAAGAGGGGAGCTAGAAGATGGGGAAGCAGGGTTATGTTAGCGTGAGGAGCTTCCAGGGCAGGCTTCCAGGGCAGCTTTGCTGGCTCTTCTCTCCCTAGCAGCATCGCCATGTCCTGCTTCGCCATCCTCCTGAAATCATCATGATCTTCAGATGTGGTCTTTCCTTCTTGTCATTAGTCATAATCCTCAGTTTGTCAGATGTGTGTTCTGGCCTCTCCCATATACCTCTGTTTACTCTTCCTCCTGTTGCCAGTCTGTTCCTCCCTTCTTCTCCATTCCTTTCCATGCTTCTTTTCTACATTTCCATTCTCTAATCCCAACTACAGTCCTTATGTGCTTTAAAAAAATGCCTCATAGCGTTCACTGTGCCTCCAAACCAATCTCATGATCTTATGGTTATAACTCTTGTTTTGCTTCCCCTTTCTGCTTCCTTTTTCTCCTGTCATTATGCCATTTCTATTCAGGCTGTCATCTCTTCTGGAAAGGGATTTTTCTTGTTCTCTGTTTTGCAAAGCACCTGGCATGTTTTTGATTCTGTCAAACAAATAATAACAACAGATATGAAATTTGCAGTGCAGCAGAATCCTGATATCAGGAAGTAATAGAGGCAAATTACACTATCATTTTCATTGCCATGTATACACCACTATTTGACAAAAATTCTCATTGACTGGCTAGGTAAACATCAATAAACTCAAAAATTCCCAAGCAAACACCTCTAACACGAAGGAAATGTAGTTGTGTTTAACGTCAGATCTCAATGAGCCACAGAGTTATACTTGACAATTTCAGTATTGGAAACAAAGGAAATAAATGAATGAGGTGCAGTTTTTCAGATGGGGATTAGGGTATAAAATTAAGTATTGGGAGAAGATGTAGATAACTGTTTAAAACAGAGAAGCAGGACAAGGGTGGAATGGGTGTGTTCAATTTAACTCTGCTTAATTAAGAAAGCATACACAAGGTAGATAGATTCTAGCATGTAATAGATTCTCCCTTAGCCTGATATTATCAGAAGATCTTAGTATGGGTGAAGAATCCTACAAAACATTTTAACTGGCTCATCTCAGTCATTATATAATATCAGGCACCTGAGGACAGTGTTTATGTTACTTGTGCTGCTGAAAAAGTCCCAACAAAACAAACCCAGAGCTTAAAAACGAAAATATAAGAATAAGATTGGATTTTACTGTACATTTAGTGACAGACTAGTCATATTAAGTGTCTAAACAATATTGCTTTAGCTCTAATGGATGTAGGTCAGAAATGAGTGGAAACTACTTTACATTTGGCTAGAAATCTCTTAACTAAATTATTTGAAAATTCCTGAGAGAAAAGAAATTTATTATAGACATTGAGACAAGCCAATGTAACACTAATACTAAAGAAAAATAAACCAGCAGAGGAATGCCCCCCTGCTATACCAACTTATAGCTGATTCCAAAGTAGTATCTGTCATTCCAGCACACAGATTAAATTATTTAACAGTGTGAATCAAAGGGAAGATACTTATTCAAGAGAAGTGTTATTAATACATCATTGCATGCCATACATCTCTGTCACCAAACTGGACAAAATGGGAGCAGATGTTTTATGACAAACTGAGAAGAGGATCTGCTATTATTAATAGCCATAATATCTGAGGCTTAACAAACAAAAAGAGGAAGCAATCTGATGGAGGGACAGAAAGTTTTCTTCTGTCTCTAGTAAAGTGTCCTATGAACTAATTTTACATGAAGGGAAGGCATTAACTAAGCTAAATCTCATTTCTATTAGGTTTTTTTGCACCTGCCCTTTGAAGCTCTAGTAATGCAAGGAATGTGTGAGAAAAGAATTCAGCAAAAAGAAACTCTGAGGAGAAATCCTCTCAAAAAGGAAGAGCTTTTTTACTCTGATAGGTTCTTTTAGTATTTTGAAGACAAGTAAGCCTTTGAATTAGTAAAAATGATTGACATGTGAATTTATTCAAAGCTAAAGATAAATGGTAGTCACAAATGGCACTTTGATGCATAGGTATTTAAACCTTCAAGTTATATTTGTACTGGCTCTCTCTCATCATATTTTTTGATTAGCACCAGCACGAAGGTCTCTAGATCAAGAGATTCATGAGATAGTGTACAGGGCCACCCTGGACTGTGGCACAGCTTTGCTCTCGGCTGCCACTAGTTCTCACTGCCCAAGCACTAGTTTCACCAGAGCAGAGCCCAGGTGCAAGCTAGCAAGCAAGAAACATCAACAAATGGGAGTTGAGGATCCCTGTGTAACACATGGCAAATCAGTGAGATAATTTCCTTTCATCTCTATCACCCAGATACTCATTATCATCATGGTTCATTTCTAGCTGCGGTGCTGTCCAATATCATTCCAGGTTTGAATTAGACAGCCTATGTCCCTGGAAAGAGATAGAAACCTAAAATGGTTTGGAGAAACTCCAGGCCACTCCAAGACAGTGGATAAACTCTCTGAAGTGAGGATAGGGCTTCAGTTCTTGGTTGCTTTACCTGCATGTTTGAATTCAGTGCTTAGTTATCCAATCTCTGGTACCTGCCAAGGCCATATCTAAAGTCAGTAATGGAAGAAAATGTGCAAAAGTTCCTACCCACACTGTAACTTCCACATAAAGGAAACCCCATGAGAGCCAGCTCTCCAAGAGTCCTGGGTAACCCATCATGCATCCCAACAGTAAATCAGGATGTGTCAGGGATTTACAGCCCCTAACCTTCTCTGAAATTAGATGCCTAAATTCATCCTTTCAACAAGAGATACATGTAAAGAAGGATCAAAGAAATCACATGCCCTTTATCTAATAGTTGAGCAGAGTCAGAATGATATGGCAAAGTGTGGTGCCTGCAGACCAAGATGTTAGCTCTTCTGGGAAAAGACAAGCCACTCAATGTCTTCCAAGAAAAACCTCCATTTTACTCAGAACAACAGTCTCCTCATTCCCACAGAACTGTCATAAACAAAATTTTTCAGAGTACGAAGGAGGGGATTTCTGAAAAGGGAAGGGGCATCAGGAAGGGAAGCAATTGTGCAGTGCAGGAAGTAATTTCAGAGGTAATTTTGGACTAGGCTTACCCTAACCAACATTTCCCAGGCAAGCAGCTGCAGCTCGAAGTGTTTGGCAACATATGAATACCAATATATGAGCCTCTCCTTTCCCACACAGAAGTTGAAAATATCATGTTGGCCTTTTTGTGATACCTTCCCACAGCCCAATGCTGTGGAGTCAATCTAAGCCTTTCTATGCCTTTCTCACTCAAGAGATATGTAACATTTCCACAAGTTCCAGAAAAGTAGGCCATTCATCAAGTCACAGAAAAATAAGATAAGCCTTATCCATAAGGATGCCAGACAGGTATTGTATGTCCATCAGCATCCTGAACTATGGATAACCATGATTCAACTATCAATAAGCCTGAGGCGAGTCAGTCTGTTGTCTTGTTCTGGCATTTATGCTAAACAAGGAGAGAGAGTGAGCTCAGTAACATCTGGATGTCACCTCTGTGAGATATCTCCCTACTTGCAGCAAACAGCTTCTACCAATTTACATCATATTCATCTGCTTACTAATGATCACTGACCTTAGCTAACAAGGACTTCCATCACCAAAAGGCTTTAAATTAAAAGCAGTATCAACAACATAATAAAACTTATGGTCTAAGTACTATATACACTGTTTTGCAAAAGTATGCTGCAATGGTTCAATGACACATTTGCACATATATAAGTCTTTGTTAAGTTATCTGGCTTCTCTTCCTGTGGTAGCCAAAGCAAAGGTGTCTTAACCTAGATGTGAAAATTCGACCTAAAATATCACGCAACCACTTCTGAAAACATTATGAAAAATAGATTTTTAAAAAAATCTTAAATTTAAATAAATTGACAGCCTCTGATGTTAAAAAAAGAGATAAATTAACTATGCACAATCCTATTACAAATACACAAGTGTAAAAATGGTATTAGCTACTTTAAAGGCTTACTTCATACAGATTTTTTTCCCTTCTCAATAATGATTAATATACTTTGCTATACTGACAGCAGGTGCATTTCTAAGTTATCTCTTCTTGCTTTTTCAGCAAGTAATTCAGAAGCAGATGACACAGGTCAAGCATTAGATTTCATATGATTTTCAATAATCCAGCTATATTAATGTCATAAAATCCGTAGGAAATATGTTTATAACAGTACAAATGAATGCGAAGAGACTTTCCCCCCATTCATTATGAGGAGTATAAAATCACAAAAGGTAACCCTTTTCTCCTGCTTCCCTGAAATAACCACCAGGTGTTTTGGGTTTTTTTTTTTCTGTCATTCTGCTCCCCCTTAGCCAACAGAAAGATTTTGACATGATTTTAAATGCACTCCATTAGTTTGTATCACTATTAACTGGGCAGTCCATGGAAGCCTGACATTCCACTCTTCTGTATTCAACAGATCCCCACACTGTAAAAACACTCATTTTTCTTGGTTTTTTTTTCATTTGCTTTAACCAACACTAATGACTTCTGCACTTCAGAGTGGTCTCCCTGACTCATAGTTTGTTGGTTGTAGGTAGACATTGCTTTTGTTGTTGCCGGGGTAGCAAATATTCCTTTCTCACTATCATCTTCTACTTACCCTACAGGGAAGCATGGGTGCTGCTAGTTTAGTATTAATGACTGATGCCAGCTGGGGAGAGACTGAAGTAGAGCACAGTGCTGCACACAGTTTCCTACCTCATGGCTGGGAAAATACACCTCAAAGGCAGCTCTGCACAAGGAAACAAACATGGACAACTGCAGAGGGAATTTGGTGTTGGGATACTAAAGTAACAACTGCAAGAAAGGTACTGTCTGGGACTCACCCTGCTGTTAGGAAAGCAGGCTTCTGGAATAGGAGGCAGCTTCTGGCTGAGATTTGCAACAAAGAGCACAAAGCCTAATTGGGATGCTTTTGCCAGCAAGTAGAAATCATAAAAGAGGATTTGCCTCTTGCAGAAATTTAGGTAATGTAGGCATTGAGACAATTATTTCTCTTGAAAAGAGCACTACAAAGAAATGCCTGAAAGCTGGTTTTTTTCCTTCCCTGCCCCCATTCCTGCTATTTGCCATGGATGAACTGAGGTGTAGGGAAGCTATGTAGTAAGGTGCAGCCTTTCTCTCCATAACAGCAGTCAGTCATTTCTCTACAGCACTGAGGCCCAGTTATATTAAAGGAGAATCCTCACTAGGAATACCTTTCAGTGCCCTGCTGGCCCAATTTCTTCAGGTAGGTGTATTGGCCTGGATTTGAATCTAACCCTGTCTTTTCTTCCAGCAGCCCATGAGGGTACAATATTGTCTACTGGCGAAGGACACACTATAATTTTGTATAGACTAATATAAGGGATGACCTATGGGCTAGTCCAGTAAACAAACCAGGAGAGACACCTGGAATTAAATGGCCTGCAACTCTTTCACTTTCTGAACAAAATCCTAATCACCTAAGCACTTTCATAATGCCATTTCTGAGTGGCCTTCAGGAGGTATCTGAATGATTTTACTAAGTTTCTTGCAGGCAAATCAGATTTCTCATGCAATGTACTATGCCAAACATTAGGGGAATAACACATTTAATTTATGACTATGACTGAAAAGAACATGATGGAGAGAACGAATCTGAGATCCCTGCACCTTCTTGCTCTTAAGCTACACATGCATTCTTGGCATAGGCTGTTTGTCCCTGAGAAAAGGAAATTGAAACATTTTACAGCAGACATGTTAAAAATGGACATGCAGACCTTCAGGAAGCCAGTGGAAGTTGACATAGTAACACAGGTTGCACAGCAGTCACGAAATTGCCTGAGTAATGTTTCTACAGACATGAAATGAGAGGGATCAATGTGGATATATTCTATGTATCTATGTATCTATGTATCTATCTATCTATCTATCCATCCATCCATCCATCCATCCATTCAGTCTGGCCTCTTGCAAGCCAGATTTGAATGTATGAGTAAAAATAATGGATAATTTTTCTCCTCAACGAGACAGTATCTTTGGATCAGGAAGTTTGTTCCTTAATGTAAATTCATGTTTTTCTTCATAATTCTAAGGAAATAAGCACAG
>VZTN01017048.1:6111-25858 GCA_013400515.1 Erpornis zantholeuca
CAGAATATTACTGTCATTGAGCACCTGAACCATAGTTGAGAGAAATCTACTGCCCTTCTACTATATTGGTTTTCTCCTGTACGAAAAAAGTCAGAGAAGACTTTGGGATGGAAGAGTTTTATGAGTATCAAAGTGGTTCACAATTATTTCCAAAGAAAGTGGTTAGTTTTTTATCCTCGCTTTCTTCATAAAACACAGACATGTACTACATTTGCCTCACTGATGTTCTCCAAGAATTTACAATCTCACTTCTGCTACACAAGTACTTTATCTACATAGAAAAAANGTTGCTCATATAGGATGGTCTGTGTACGACCTAGTTGTCATGCTTTTCTTTCTTTTATTATTTTTATGGTGGCAAGCACCTCCTGGAGGAACTAAAGACATGCTGATTAGAGCTTAAAGTGAAATAATATGTTCATACAGGTGGCATTTGTTCAGTCTCAAGCTGAACAAAAGTTTTGTTTATTTTCTCTAAATAGGCTCAGGCAAATAATATTTTGGAATGCAATTCAGTGAGCTGCAGACTATGTGCATAAACAGGCATTTGTTCTACCCGTATTATATTAATCACCTTTTTTTGCCATATCTTAAGAATTACATAGGCAGTTTCATGCATAGTATAGCATAATAAGGAAATTTTCAAAGTATGTATTTTAAGTACCTGTAATTCTGAAATAATAAAAAGAGAAAAATAAAGTAATTTTAATAGAGCAACATTTTCTAATGACTTTTTCTCCAGAGAATTTTTCAGTTGTATAATGCTTTAAAGTACCTAACTTGTATCACAATCTGTAAGTTCTTACAAATGTGTTACATCATAAGTTTGGCCTGAAGAAAATTTGTTGGAGTTATATTGGTTATTTAAGGTTTGTTGAATAAGCCAAAAACTCATGTCTTATCTACATGCAGGCTGTGAGTTGATACATAATCTCCTCTCCAGACAAAAAACTGTATCTAGATGCTGTTACTTAAGATTGGTTTCATACTGTCCTTGGAAGAGTCCTATCCTAATAATCCTGTTGGTAGTGCCTGTGAAGAGAACTACATAAAATCCATAAAATAAAATAAACCACAGAAATTTAGGAATAAAAGAACTTTTTAATACTGTTCCTGACAAAGAGGTACTTAGCAGAAGGTGCTGTTTTTCACTAGTTGTTGTTTCTAGAGAGCTGATTAAATATTAAGATGGTAAAATTTGTAGATATTACCCTCCAACAGTAAAAAAGCCTGTAGATACTTGAGCAAGAACAGATTTCTGTAACAGAAATGGTGGGAAAGTTTACCTAATCCAGTCAGCCCTGCTTTGATTGTTGCTCATTATGTTTCTTCAAAGACCTAGCTCAAAGAAAAATGTATTACCTGCAGTACAGGTTTTGTGCAACATTCTTCCTTTCAGAAGATAGCTGTACTACTGCAGATCTTTTTCCTCTCTCTGTATTATTACTTTCCAGCTTCTGTTTAATTACTTTCAGTTTCCTAAGGCACCATGTTCTAAATAGAAGCAATGACAATTTAGCTGGTTGGGAGCTCTAAGTAATAAAGCATTGCCAGCAGCTCTAATTCAGTTGTGGTTTTTATGTTTTTAAGTAGTCAGCCCCTATTAGCCATGAGACTTCCTAGATATCCAAGAATATTTCTGAACCCTTAAACAAGGTGTGATCAAGGTAGTGCCAGGTCAAGCTAGGCCTCCTGCAGAAGTAGCTTTAAGCTGATGCTAATGCAGAGGGAGCTGCTGGCAGCACAGGATTTTTTAGTTCGGAATTAGGTGCTAAATGAGATATATTCTCACCATTTTTCAAGGCCCAAGACTTTCTGCTGATAAAGTTGTGTGAAAATCTTATTTTACATCCTAGGGACAAAAGAATTGGGTTGTTACTTAGCTGAAACAATCTTCTTCAAATTTGTAAATAACAGCTTGATTAAAAAAACCCACAAAATTTTATTTCTATTTAATGTCTTAATTTTTCAAAAGAAATGTTAAAAATCATTTCTATTTCTAATTTCAGATGGACCAAAAATTCCAAAGTATTGAATCAGATTTTATATTCATTAATGTCTTTCTCATAGTATTTTCTAGTTCAGCTGAAATAGGAGGCATTAGAGAAATTCTAAAAATTATGGCTATACCTAATTTAAATCCTAGCATTAACCCAAAGATGCCTAATAACGAAACTTTATTCTGCTTATGAAAATCAAAATATTATATTTTGTCATTCATTCATTACCAGAGAAATAAACCAGATGGACAAATGCAGTGTAATTTAGTGTGGTAATAGTTAAATAGAACTTCTACTTATTGGAACAGTATCCTCGAGAAACAAATAAATAGTAAACATATTTTGTGACACCTTTCAGAGATCACCCAACTAAAATATTTGTGCTTATGGAGATCTTCCAATGGAAGAAGGTAAATCTCAATCCAAAGTCAGCACTGAATGATGCTCCAGCGCTTTTACGCAGTCAAGTTACTTGCTAGGCCCTATTTAGCTGCAATTCTTTGGGAACTTATACTTCTAAATTGTACTGCTTTAAGTAATTGCTTAAATAATTTTGGTTTATTCAAAAAGAATAGTATTGACACTTTTAAATTAATATTTGGGATGAATTTTGGGTATAAAGTGGAGTGCAAATATCATGTGGTGCCCGAGGCGCCAGAGTATTTGAGAAAACAGTATTTGCTTTTCTACCATCAGTCATGCTTATCACCAGTTCAGTTTTAATATTGCTTACTGAAATAATTAATTTGAATAAAATTAATCTGGATGTGATTCTGTGTATATTCGTCTACTTCACCTCTCCTTATCATTCTCTCCTTTTTAATTTCTGGTTTTAGTTTATGTTTGCTGCATAGTTTATTTTCTGCAGTTGCTCAACCCTATTTGAGGTATTTTCCTTCTTTTCTTCTGTTTTGTGAACTACTTTTTATCAACTTTGATAATTTTATTTTAAAACCTTTTTTTACTTCTGAGGGGTTTTTTTCATCCATCCTCTTCTTTATAAAATATTTTTCAAGAAAATGTCTTTTTGGCCTATAAACTTAGCACATGAGAAAGGAGTGTTACAAATTTCCCACTACGCCCTCCTGCAGCTTTCCTTTCACCTGAAAGATTTGTCTCCAGCAGAAAATATTATTATGTTAGGATACACTGGAGATAAAAGGGCAATTTAAATAGTGCAAAACATTCTGCACAGACAGGACATACCATGTCTAATTCTGTGTCATCTGACCAGGATGGAACTGTGAATACAGAAAGTGCTATTTCCCAGATGCTATGGGTTGGGGCTTTTTTCTGATGTTGTCATAGTTCTTGACTTCACCACACAGGTTATCAAAAAAAGGATTTTCCTCTTAGGACCTGAAGTACAGTAAAATTTTCAGTGATTGCTGGCAGCTTTCACTTAGGTGAAGCATTTGCTTTGACATATCATAACTCTTCCAAGTCTCCCCATTGCTCTGTAGCAAAGCACAAACTACACCTTCTGTAAAGGTTATGTATAATCCTTATACTGAGTAAGCTTTCACTTGTGAAAAAACAGATAGAAGAAGCAAATCAGAATATGTGAATTATAAGACAGGTTTTAGATTTACATTCAAGCCCAAGGGTATTTTTAAAAACATGTACAAAGGTTTCCCAGCACCCTAAAACCTAATATCCTCCAAAAATTGCATTTCCAATTTATCTGAATCATCATAAGACAGTCATGAGATATAGCCACATCCATCCCTTCAGATCATCTTTCCTAGTTTTCTAGAATAGATGATATTGTAAAAATGTGACAAAGGAAATAATATTTCAATCAAAATTTAAGATAAATATACCCAGAATTTTTGATCAGCCACGGTAAGTAAGAAAAAAGTTAATCTAGCAGTACAACCTGTCTCCCACAGTTCTGAATGTCAGGGAAAGAGTATAAGAAAAAGGGAACTATGCATACTGTTTTACCTCTATACATTTGCCATTGCCAGCCATTTGTAATTCAGTCTTCCTGAGCCATATGTAGTCTCAGAATAATGTCCTCAGGTTTTTTCTTTCCCTTTGAACATATTTGTTCCCCTTTTAAAACTAGAGAAATTTTTAATAATCAGAAATTAAATTAGAAGCTGCAGCTTGTATGAATCTTGTCTTATATTCACGAATAGAAAAGCTGTTCAATGCTTTCTCAGTTGGGTCTTGAAATGTATGAAACTTTTATTTAAACCTTGGTGATTCACTCTTTTGTGTGGTGGGTAGGATTTTCTTAAGACATTCATAATGTGGAAATCTCACAATATATGCATGCCATAGACCAAATCCTGAAGTTCCTTTAGAGTAAAATAATTTGCATTGACTTCCAAACAGTAGCAGAATATAAGCAGTATCATAACAAAAAGTTGTCATAGGTGGAGGTTCACGCATCAAGATGAGAAGGAAGTTGTCCCAAAGGGCCAGAGCTATAGGTCATTCTCTTTGTTCAAGGTGGAAGGAAATGAACTGGCATCTAATTTAAACTCTGTTTATGAAGTTTATAATTTGAACATAGCAGAATGAAGGTATACTCTAATACTTTTTCATTTAATAACTTAGTAAAAGAATAGTGGCTCTAAAATCTATTTCCATATAGTTAGCAGAAAGAAAGAGAGTGGTAAAATAAAAATCTATGTAGATAATCACCTGATAATGAGTCAAGGTTTTCAAAATCAGTATTAGTCTGAGCTACTCTAATTTTAGATTGTATGAGGTGTCTTGAAGGTATCTAATTTTCAGGAAAAAATGGGAGCAACAATTCTTTAGAAGTGATTCCCCTTGTGATTTCAGATAAGGAGCCATAAAGCAAAGGTACATATTTGTGGAAATACTAATGTCATAATATCTTGCCTAGTTATTATTTATTTGTTTCTCACAACATATATTCATAGAATCAGATAATATCCTGAGTTGGAAGGGACCCACAAGGATTATTGAGTCCAGCTCCTGGCCCTGCACAGCACCATCCCCAAGAGTTGCATCCTGTGCCTGAGAGCATTGTCCAAATGCTTCATGAACACAGGCTTGGTGCTGTGACCACTGCCCTGGGGAGCTGTTCCAGTGCTCAGCCACATATTGAGACTTTTTCCTCCTTATTTTATCTCTGCTTCATGAAACACAGTCTTTGAATCCTAATCGTTTATAAACGTTCCTTGCTTTTCCTGCCACAGACTTCCATTTGCTTCAAAACAGGGTCTGTGTGTTTATATGTAATAACATAATCTTTAACTACATTATACAATACTGTTTTTCTCAGAGCTCTCTTTTCTTTTTCTAGTACAGAAATTACAGAGAATTGAATATTTTTGTTTCTCTGTGCACATTATTCAGATATATCTTTGAATGAAGAATTTATCTTTATGAAGAGTTTTTCTCTTCATAGCATATAGCTATGGTGTCCAAGTATTCGAAAACTATTTGATAACTACCTTCATAACTACTTCTTATTGCATAATGTTATCTACCTGACAAATGGAAAGAGGATGAGATAAAACAATCTCTGTAATTTTGAGTACTGCTTTGGAAACAGCCAAACTGTTTTTATTTTCAGAGTCATTAAGTAAAGAATCCTGAATTGACCAAAAAAAGTGAAATATGAAATGTTCCTCCTCTGCAGACCCTAAACTGGCAGACTAGCAATAAGCTGTCTTGAATTAAATACAATTTAGACAGGTGGAGACTCTAAAATGAGTTACGTCCCCTTTGTTTTAACCAATTCCTTTTCACCAATAAGGAACGAATACAAGTATATATAAGTGAAAAAATAACCGATAACTAACAAGTGGAATAGCAAAAGGCAAAAAAAGCCCCAGTAAATAACCACTAGATAAAAAACTGCTAAATCTCACAAAGCCTTTGGGAAAAAAGAGAGACCCAAAACGTCAGAAATACACTTCCCAAGATGGCGACAGTGTAGCTTGAAAGACAAAGTGGTGTCAGCTCTCTCCCTAGAATGGTGCTCCCCAGGTGACTGTATGGTCTGGGAAGCAAAGGAAGAAAAGATGATGCAGGAAAAGAGTCCTCCCAGGAAGGTGGCAGCTTATGGAGTTGCCCTAGGGGCAGATGAAGACCCAGCGGCGTATGTGGGGTGAGCTCTGCTGCCTGCTGCTTCCTCCTGCCGCTCACTGGACTCTGCTGATGTTCTCTGACCCACTGCTGTGCTGGGGAGGAAATCCACTCTCTCAGTGCTGACATGGGGTGACCCACCCCCATGGGGCCAGCTCAAGCTTCACTGCTTATGGAATTTGCAAAGTTCACTCTGAAGACAGTTTCTAATTGCAAAGTGCAGTTTTTCCAAGTTGCTACAGTGGCAAGCCCAGAAATGCTCCCAATGCAACCCCTTCCAAAGGGCAGCATTCACCTAGAGCAAACTCTGCCAGGCAAAGGCAGCTCCCAACTGCCCTGCAATTCTGGTTCTGGATGTGCTGGGGTTTAAAGAGACAGTAAGAGACACATATGAAATACATTCGGGGTTACTCATGACAGAAGCCCTACAGGCAAGCTAGTTAAAAAACTAAACAGCTCAGAAGACATCCATTTGAAGGTAATTTTATATTCTCTCCAGCACTTTTAGTAGATCCCATTTCATCACAAGAAAAGCACAAATTACACTTTTACCTAATTAAGAGACAACAACTCAAAAGTAGAGCAGGCATTTGTGTGAGGTTTGTGCAAAAAAATAGCTGAGTGGTGCAGAGAGAATCTTGCTGAGGGGTGAGCATGTGCATCCACATGTGTCCATGTGTGTGAATATGTGTGTCTGTGTGTATGAGTGTGTCCATGTGTGCCTAAGCATCACAGAAAATTCTGCGGCAGAACAGGACTCATCTTAAAATACTGTAGACAGAGTCAAAGATCCATCTCTGAAACTCCCAGAGCCTGAGTGCTAGAAATACGGGAAGGGTTAAGTGCCTGAGCTGCTGATACTACAGTGTTAGATCGTGGGGAAAAACACTGTAGAGAAGATTTAACTTCTGATTTCTTTAAGTTGCAGAGCCAGGGGAATCACTGTTAGCTTGTCTTCTCATGCTTGCGGTGAAGCAGAAATCTCTCTCACATTGTGTTTCTTTCTCAGGGAGAGAGAAAGAAGAAACTCAGGGAGTTTCTTTCCTCAAGGGCAGGAGATGAGTCATGGGGGGAGTTGAAGCTGGAGGATGCTCACAGAAACAGAGGATGGGAAGAGGAAAGCAGGATGGGTAGTAAGAGAGGACTGGATATACCAGGGAAATTTGTGAATAGTTTCTTTAGACAATTAGTTTTTCCCTGAAACCAATCACTATATGCTTTAGATATGTGTTGCTTGGCAGAGATAGGGAATTTATGCATTTGTAAAGACTAAAAATTGTGATCCAAGGCAAAGTACCTTAGGGAGCTTCTTCAGCCTGTTCTGGTACCTTCCAGTGCACAGACCTAGCTGGCATCAAAAACCAAAACTTTTTGTACATTTCACAGAAAAGGGAATAAATTTAGGATAAGATAATTGCTCTATATAAACTAGGATAATTATTGGCAATTCCTAAATGCAATTATATTTTGTATGTTTAAATTAATAATTATACTATCTTCATCCAAAATCTTCAGTTTCTCTCTGCCTTATAACTTGTCCAGAATATTGAAATATTTTGAAGCAAACTACATGCCTTTTGGGAAATTAAAATTCTTTGGATTTATTAATAGTGAATTAAAATAGTTTCATTAATATTGAACCTCCAAACCCCATCTGTTTACACCAAAAAAACCTTCAAATCACAGAGATGATATTTTGCCTTGCTAAGTTCATTCATAAAAATCAACATATTTCCTCGGAGGAATGGAGAGAAATAATATTTGGAATGAAATGGTTTCATGACACTATCTTAAAGAGAACAAAATCTTCAGATTTTTCCTTATGTAAAACTTACTCATCTCCTCAATAAAAGTCTCCAGCTCAGATTTATCTCAGAAATTATATCCACTTCATTTTGTCAAAGACTAAAGCTTCACAACTTCTTCAGTTCATCATTGCTCCTAATAAATAAACAAACCAACAAATCCATCACATTATCAGGCATAGCTAGCAATTCCCAGACTGTTCTTAGCAGAAATACAGCAAATATTGCCATATTACTGTCACAGGTAGTCAATGTGTTCCAGCCAGAAGCAGTAGTTCTCTGAGTGAAAACTAAATCATAGATTGACTTTTAC
Organism: Erpornis zantholeuca; assembly: GCA_013400515.1. Classification (NCBI taxonomy): domain Eukaryota; kingdom Metazoa; phylum Chordata; class Aves; order Passeriformes; family Timaliidae; genus Erpornis; species Erpornis zantholeuca. The sequence continues at coordinate 14,304 of VZTN01017048.1, forward strand.
TGGCAGTAAACCTGTCTGTTTTCCATTATGTTTGTATGTTAGCAAACTGTGAACATTTAAAATAAATTCAGCACAGACATATAAAATCTGAAATCATTGGCCCATGTTCTGCTTTTTTAATTCTGGCTTTGTTACAGAGTCTCTGGGATCCCTTCCAGCACTCTGCCCCATACCTCTGTCTTCTCAGGAAGGGAAGAGACTTAAAGATTCAATTGGCCAGACCCAATTTCCCTTTTTTTATGGCTTTTTACAAGCTTGGAAATAAACAGCAGAAGCTTTATTGAAACTGATAAAAACTCATGGAAAGATTGTTTAAGTATTTGACCAATTTTAGTCCAATTAATTTTTGTATGAAGGTTTCCTTGCAGCCACCTTGAATGGGTTGATTTCATGCCCTGATCCAATGTTTACTGAATTGAAAGTGAGGACTGACATCTATTTCAAATTAATTAGTGCACTGGATTGGGCCTGTAATTAATTTATACTCTTGTCTAATGAAATCTGTTGGAGGGAGTTATTTTTGACCTCTTTTAGCTATAGTTAATAGGTCTACCGTTTTTATTAAATTTACCAGGAAAATTACTTATGCAAATATATCAGACAGGTTGTTAGTTTTCAAGGGTCGGATGCAAGGCCCATTAAAACCAGTGTGAGTTATCCCATTTACTTAAATGGGCTTTAGAGAGAGCTTTGATACAACCGAGGTAATGCTGCCTTACAGCATATATGGTAACTTTATTTCATGCTTCCTGGTGTTGACTCTAATGCCAGTGTCCACTAATCTTAACTAAAATTCAGTTACAGGAGGTATATAAATATAAATGGGGACATACTCTGCACCAGACATCTTGGTACTTAAAGAGGAAAGGCAGAAAAGAAGAGGATAGCCTGAGGTGTTGCTTCATGCAAATTAAGCATGTTTGTGTGTTACTTGCTGTGATGATGACTGTGTAATACAAACATTTATTTTATATTAGCATTTGGGTAATACCAATTCTGTGGTTTTCTGTGACTGAATCCTTGTGATTCATGGGCAAAATATTTGCAGTGCCCACCTGTGAAGTTTGCTTTACAGTCAGGAAACAGGATCATATGCTCCATGGATGACAAAGACAATAATACAGCAAAGCATAAGTGTACAGAAAATGTTCATCAAACAACAGTAAGCCTTTAATAAATCCCTATCCCACAAATATATAATTATGTCCTTCACATTCACATTTACTGACTTAACACTTTTCATATTACAATATGAAAAGGTTCCTTTCTCCCAAATCATCAGCTCATGAGCTCTATTTACTGTAAACATGGTTTGATGGTTAACACATGCAATAAAAATGCATTTAAAAGCACCTATTTGATCTGACAACAATGGAATACAGATATATACAGATGTAGTTATTGCAGTTCATGAAGCAGTACATACCAGATTTTATTTGCTTTAAATGCTGGTCCTATTTTTATGTTTTTATATCTACCTCAGCTACTTAACTTCCCTTAAAAGTGTGAAGGTGCTTGTGCAGACTTCTAGTCCTTAGATTATAACTCAGCTAGCACAGGTCCCTGAGTAAGTTTTAAAAGACATAGGACCAAATTAAAATGTCAGGTTTTAGGACCTAATTAAAATGTATTTTTTATTATATGGAAGTAGATGTTATATGCACATTTTTAAGCCCTTTCTTTAATTTTGGTTATTTGCCATATGCAAGGTAAAAATAAGTCCTAAATAAAACACTGAGTGCAAATTAAAATAAATAAAGACGTGCACTCAGCTTTCTACTTGAAAAGTCATGATTCCTTTAGCTATAATGGAACATCAACAATTTACTGATGTTTTTCATGCAGATCTAAATTCAGACTCAGTGCTTTGCAGTGCAGAGGTTATTTTTGCTGCAATTGTTTTTGTTTAGTTTGCTTTTCATCTGTGTGTAAATGCTGAATTCTTGAGGATCTTTAGTCTTGCTTTTCAGTGATCATGCAGACTGGATACAGAAAGCTAAGATCTTATCCTGTCTTTCTTAGAACTCATGATTCAGTAGATTTATATCCAAGTACTTAAACAGTTTCAAAGAGACACTACGTTTAAAAAAGTAACCTGCACAATATCTCCTCCACTCCTGAATATGGTCTGAAAATGAGAGTCACACGGCACTCAGGAGATGAGTTCTGCCTTGGGAACATCTTTTCTGCATTTGGGAAAAGGTGAGGGAAACATTTTCTTGGCATGCCAGTATTAGACAATTGTTGAAGGATATTAAGTGACAGAAACGATGTGTGGGCCACAAACAGTCCAATTTGCATTGAAGAGGCTTCACTTCAGATTTTGCTGTTTAAATAACTTTCATTTATACCTACAAGAGGAGAATATGAGATTCATGGATATGCATAAGTTTAAAGTTAGTTTTTATTGCTAAATTGTGTGAGTGTACTACTGTGTGAGTCAGCTCATGGAGGGTGTTTTTGACGAGTCTCTCATTAATGCCAGCTTGTTTTTCACTGCAAACCACACTGCAGTGTTAACATGTTAGTTTAATTCTTCACAGTGGCAAGAAAACAGAATGAATATTTCCACTTTTTAGAAGGAAACATGTCAGTAGCAGATACTGCAAAGATGAGTTTAAAATAAATAATTACATTGATGGTAGCTTTGAATACAAGTAATTAGTTTTGCATTAATGTTTCTTGAGATTTCAGTTGGAATTAGTTAATGATTTTCTACATTTGCATATTCTTAATTAGCTTGTATTAAATGATAGCGATGTACAAATTAATGTTTTTATAAATGTTCAAAATTTTTACCAGGCACATTTAATTTATAATTAAGAAAAGCATTTATAAACTACTTTATACAAAGGAAATAGATTGAACATGGGAGGAGATGTGGTGTTCCCCCACCGCCTTTCCTCCCTTTTCTGTTAGCCTGGCCACTCCCTCAGGCTTCTCCTATAGGTCTGTGAGGGACCCCAACTCCACCTCCCCTTTGTCCCCGTGAAACTCCAGATCCTCTGCCTTTCCTTGCCTTTGCCTTTGGGGAGCTGCATGCTATCGTGTGAGTAAAGATCTTCCGTGCTCCCCATGCAGAGACCTCTTCTCGTGTCCTTTGCTGCTGCCTTGTTGCGGAGAGCAAAGATGCCAGGGGCAGCTGTGAGGGCCTGGTGAGGGCCCCGGGCCCATGCCTTCAGAGGGAAGGCCTGGAGCACGAGAGGCCGACCTGGGCCGGGCAGAAACGCTGCTTGGCACAGCTTGTGGCTTGCCACTCACCGAAAAGCCAGCAACCCCCACAAGTAGAGTTTTGGCAGACCACAACAACAACTTAGAGAATGGCATCCCGAGCACAATTTTTCTATTGTATCTGAAACCAAACACATGTGAGGTAATGAACAAATTAACATATAACATGAATTAATAAGCAAGGGATATTCTTAGGATCTTTGAAGTATATTCCCATCTCATGCACTGTTCTGATATAAAATTATTCTATTTATTTCAGGGTATGACTTTGGATTTTTTTTAATGTGCTGTGAACATAAACCAGGCCTCAATAAGACCCCTGGTTAACCTTATCACAGACTTAACCTGGACACATCTTTGCAGCCCTTGGTGAATATTGCATGCTGATATAATTGCTATGCAAGTCAGGAATAACTTCATCCTACAAATTATTTTTTAACAACCAGCGGGAATAATGATAGAAAACAACAACAACAAGAACAACAACAATAACAGTAAAATTAATAATAATAATAATAATAATAGTAGTAGTAGTAATAGAAAAATAATCATCTCCCATTCAAAAAAAGCATTCAAGAATTTCCCTAAATACTGAATTTAACACGGGATCATTTACATGCATAAGCCCATTATTTGATTGGGACCATAAGGCTGAACTGATCAGTGTTATGAAAGTCTGAAAAAAGTTTAACACTCAAGACCAGATTCATAACAAACAACACATTTAAGATTATTACATTTAAGAGGGGATTTTGGTTTATAGAATAAATTTGGGTAGAAACATGTGAGTAAACATATCATGAACAGGAAATTAAATTGGGTCAGAAATGTTCACAAATGTATTATAAATGCAATCTTTCCTGCAACATAAACAGGCAACCACAGGAAAGTCAAATGTATTGTAGCTGTGTGGGGTTAATTTCCATAGTATCAGAACAAACACAGAAAAACTAACAGAAGACTGTGCAAGGACAAAAGAATGTCTATAAGCAGAACTGAATGCAGCTTGAGTCATTTTCACTGCCTAAATGCCCCCTAGGCACTGTGAGGAAAGGGTCAGAAATAAAGGAAAGAAAGAAAAAAACTCTATCAAATATAATCATACTTTTTTTATTTTTTCCCTGAGCAAGTGCAAACTAAAAACACAAATTTTTTTTTCTTACTCTACTGTGCAAGATTTGACAGCATTAGTTCTGTATTAATGGAGAGAGAAATATGTTCTCCCAAAAACATTTTGTCAGTATCTTGGCAGAATCATGACTGTATATAGAGTTTCTATATGGCAAACCAAATTGAAACATCTTTATGAGCTGCTATTATTATCTGCCAAAATATGGGACCAAAGTAGAAAAAAATGCAAAATCTAGAATACTTTTAATTTGTACAAAATCAATCCACTGTGTGATTTAAATGTCTATAATCAACTATCTAAAACCAACTTCCATAAGCCTTTTGAAGCAGCATAATTTTTTTTCTTTTTAGACTAACACATTTATAAAACACACATGAAGTCACAATCTTGTCAATCCCGTGTAAAAGTACATGTCTTTAAGGTATCCATGGCATAATTCTGAATACATACAGGACAAAAGATCACTAGGTTATAATTTTCACTAAGTCAGTATCAATTTTTGTTATGTTTACATTATATCTGGTGTATCAAATACATTTTTCTATTAAAATTATTTAACTTAATAATATTAAGTGCATTAAATCATACCAGGAATGTTCTATTGTATGAAGCTTTTCAATTATGATTTTATGATATAAAGTCAACATGAAAACAAAAAGTTTCAAATCTAGAAAAGCTCTGTATTAGACAGAACTTTGAGCTCTCTCCTTGTAGCTGCTTCACAAGCAACCAGATGGTAAAATAAAGCTAATATTCGTTTACTTGAATGCATTAGCAGTTCATTTTTTTTTGTACAAAATGATACTGTAATTTATGATGGAGGTATCTTTGAAACTGAGAATGTTTCAACAAAGTCCTCATGTTGTAAAACCCCAGCATAGTATTGCAGAATGCACAAACACACTGATATGAACAGTGGATTAAAAGACAAAATCATGCCAAAATCCCTACACCCTTTTAGAGTGTCATGCCTTAACACAGCAGTAATATTTGACATCTGAGGCGTGAGAACAATGCTTGTGTCAACCATTTCAAAAGACAAGAGGATATCCACCCATGATTTTTGTGCTAGTCTCCTTTGTCTCAGCCCAAGTCAGCAGCAAAACTCCTCTTGTCTTTTACAGAGGTAGTGACATTAATTTGTCTTACCTGGTATCTAATGGTCATATTTTTTTTACTCAGCTGCTGCAAATTGATCTAGAAAAGATAAAATGTATGGTATGGAGCTAAATTCTGGAGATTTTTCTCCTTTCTCTGTGCATAAAATTACAGGAACCCATCACATTTCTTTCATGGGAGACACTGATGCTATAAAGAACACAGCATTAGCATAGCCAGCTCTTTAGAAATTAGTTTCCACAAATAGCTCGTATGCTTCTGCTTATAAAATTCAGTTCTAATGGTTTTCATAGGAAAAAAGAAGGACTTAAGTGTTTGGGACAATTTATTTATACACCTGATCACAAAAATTTTCTTTCCCAGTATTTTCTTCCAGCAATGCAAGTAAGCATGGATTTTTCTTTTATTTTTTTTTTTAATTTTTGTCAGATGTTTGCTGAATCAGTTAAATTTGGAATTCTAAAACCACATTTTTCTTTACTTGTACCCTGGAAACCTACTTATTTTTTTAAAATTTATTTAGATCTCTATCACATCAAGCTAAGCTAAAGTGTTAGTAATAAACTAGATCAGTAAAAAATTATTGAACAGTAAAAAAATTATTAAATCAGTAAAAAATTATGTTACTTTAGAAAAATCTTTTTCCTTTTTTAACTTAAAATTGCAACTTGTGGGCTGTTTTAAGTCTTTCCAGGTATAGGGTGAAAGACAAGATTTATTAATACTTTGGTATTAATCCTTCTATGCATACATGGCAAAAGAAGTAATAGGTTAAAAATAAATGCTGAACTTGAGCTTTAGGAGCAAAATGCTGCAACAACAACAATGGAGTCAGTATGAGACAAAATGTTTTTAATACTGTGCTTTGCACTTAGAAGCTGTGTTTTTATACAAGTTATGTTCTTTTTTTTTAAGAGTTTAGTAACCAAAGTCAGCTGCACTCCCAGCAGCTCCTGTATCTGTCTCAAAGGCAGAATGAATGACTACTGAAAGAATAGAATCACTAAATATTCCTTTTCTTCTTGTAGGATCAGCTGATCCACACCCTCCAACTTGCAGCAGCGACAAGTTCACATGTGCATATGTGCAGCAGTGTCTGTCCCTCGGTGCAAAGTGCAACAGCCTTGAGGAGTGCATGGATGGGAGTGATGAGATGAACTGTCACATGGAGATGCCTGCCACCACGTCTCCAGGCTCCTGCAAGGAAACAGAGTTCCTGTGTCCTTCCCAAGGCTGTGTCCTGTCCCTCCTGTGGTGTGATGGTGTGCCTGACTGCCACCTCAGCAAAGATGAACTTGGCCGCTGTAAGTTACTTTTCGTTGTTGAAGTGATGCCCCAGGTTTTAACTTTTATATTTTTCAAATCCTGTACTGCTAGTGTAATTCTGAAGTTTCCTGTAGCTTGTTAAGTGGTGTTCTCTAATGCTAAGATAGACATAACAGAGCCTCTCCAGCTTGCTCTCCAAGGACACCCAGACTGTCCTAGGCCCAAGAACTGTAAACCTTCATCTTGGGGAGCGGGGGGAAGTCTTGGGAGAAATTCCATCATTGGCTGGGTTCTGGTTGGTGAATTTATGCTGATATAAAAGTGTGAGGAACTTGTGACCTGTCGCCCATTTTGGGATCCACTGAGGCAGGACCCTCTGAAGCTCAGAGTGTGCACCTGAAGGCCTTTCAAATAAATACCACCCTTATTCCATTATTCCTGTCTAGTCTCTGTTTCTAATGCCATTTAAGGCATTAGCAGTTATGGCAATGTTAACTTACCTGCCTAAACCAGTGAAAGAATAGAATTTTAGGAAAGAAAAAGAACATAGTGCAATGGAGTGTAAAATTCATCATTCCCTTCTCAAAAAAAAAAATTCTATTTGTATCACATCTAATGCATCAATTGTGGAGATACTTTACATCTCTGAATAATTTTGCTTATGCATTTTAATTTCCTGGCTATCAACTTTGGTAAATGCTTAAAGAAGCTGCAGTTGTGTTTCTGTTAATATTTGCAAGCATTTCCACATTTTTTTCCATAAGTCAGTCAGCTGCATTTGCATTGCCTCTGTAACCACTGATTATGATATGACAGAAAGGTAGACTTTTGCAGTTCTGTAATTCAATAACATTTAAGGCAGTCCTAACCTTTCAAGGATTTTGAAATCAAGTTCCTTCAGGAAGAAGCAGCAATCTCTGCCCTAAGCAAGAAAAAGGGGCTCACAAACAAAACACAAGGACAGTAGGCTTGGAAATGTAACTGCAATGAGATGCCATGGAGAAACATCTGAAACAGGTAGACACAAAAGTGAGTGTCTGCCCATTTAAAAAGATTTCATTATTAGTAGATGAACTGAGACCAAATGTTTCTTTCCAGCTAAAATAGTTAGCTACATAGAATTAAAAAAAAAAGAGACTTTTCACATATAAAAACTTTTCTTCCTAAACATCTCATGCCAGAAAACTTTTAACATTTTTCTCATCCTTATCAGAAGTTAAAAAAAAAAAAACAAGAAACAAACCAAAAAAAACCAAAAAAAACCAACCAAACAAAAAAAACCCAAAAGCAAAATACCAGTTTCCAGTGGGTTAGAAATTCAAGTTATTTAATATTTTTTATTATCGAAAGTACTAAATATAAATGCAGGCTACTGTACATGACATTTATTTTAGCAAATTAGTCTACCAGACTGGCATGGATTTGGGAGACTTTCTCTGTAAACCTTTTGTTTAGAAATGAGCTCTGTGGTTTTGTTGGCAGAAGACATGATTTTGGAGATAACTTTTATGTTAAATTCTACATATCCTGAAGACATGTAGAAATTTCGCATGTTCCTTTCTTCAAATAAACCTCTCATCATTAATCTTCATTTGACCTTGTTTTGTCCTCAATCTGTCCTGTTAGAGACGTCTATGCTGTGTTCTATTACATGCACATCCCAACTCCACACCACAGAAGCTGATGTAGAACCTCAAAATCTGAAAGGCAAAAGATTTACATGATTTTCTGCATTCCCAAAAAAGCTGAGATACAGTTTTGTTTTGTTTATTTTATTGCTTTGACTTCTAAACAGTACTCAAGGATTAAGAAGAAATTAAATCCTGGTCTATTCAGAATACAAATATTCTCCATTGATATTTCTCACCTTTGGGGTTCTCAGTCTGAAGGAAACTTAGTCAAGTCTGTACTTCATTGTTACACCAAAATTCAATTTCTAGTATATCAACATGTAAGCATTGTTAGTATAAGATAGAAATACAGAAGCAGCAATTCATGTTTCTTTTCTGAAGAAGGTACTTCAGAGAAGGAAAGCAAATCAGAGAAGAAGGCAAAGCAAAAAGAAAGTGATTCATACTAGTTTGGAACTAAATCAATTGCTGGTGCTGAGATCCAACTGCGTATGCCATGATAGCACAGCATTTAATCTTTAGCTTCCTGCTTTTAACAAGTGAAAAGCCATAGAAGTTTGTAAACAGGGGAAGGTCAGAGAGAAAAAGTAAATGCCTCAAAAGTGTTATTAATATTATTGAAATTTATGCACAATCTATAATATTGAATGTTGTACTAGTAACTCCAGCCTATGTGTACTCTAATAATAGCACAGATTGAGAGTGGGGTTTTCTTTTTCTGGATTTTAGACTGATTTTTTTATCTTGGTGCAAATGAAATCTACCTGCTCATTTTAGAAAACTTCAGTTTAGGAAATACTGACACTTTCCATTTTGTGTCCCATAGCAAAATTTTTCATGTAAGTATGTCAAGAAATGATCAAAAATGTTCTGGGTTCTGAATCCAGGAATTCATCAGGGAAAGTTTTCTTTTGGGATAAAGACCAGTTGTCAAAATGCATCTTGCAGACATTAAGGATAAAACCCAAAAGGAGGGTAGGGCAAAAACACCCCAACCAAACAAAACATTAGTCAAGTCCCTACTGAAACCACAGTTTCTACCACAGAAATGCTTTCCTTCATGACTTAGAGATTTATGCGGACAGAATTTCCTGTAGAGTTCACACAGCAGTTATGTTGTACCAAATGATACTAGTACTGTTTTTTACCTACTAATGTAGTGGATTTTATTACTTGTTGCATTTAACAGGAAAATTCTGGAACTCTTTCCCAGTTATAGATGTTCTATATGGCTGGCTCTCTTCTTGCTGCCAGTTTTAGTGAAGGGTATATTATCTCACTTATTTAGTCTTTTATTTGCCTAATTACAATTGTAAGGGTGTAAAGCAAACATATTAACACCAATGGGATGTATACATTACTTTTCTACAGACCAACATACTTTTCTACATGCATCATCTGATTGAAGTGCTAATAGCAATGAATAAAAAGTTGTTTCTCAGTTTTCTGTAATGCACCAAAATGTATCTCTTGTAGTCCTGGTAAGTTTTAAATATTTATGAAATACTAAAAATTTTATACTTTCAAACAGGCTGTGATATCATTATCCCTTCTACTGGTTAATTTGCACCTGGAAAATTACATATGGATGAAAATCAGATATTTTCAATTCCATGTCTTCACTGTTTTTAGTGCCTCCATGTGCTCTTAGTATTCTTTACCTCAGGCCCAGCATCTTGGTGTCATTGTCCTTAACTGCAAAATTTTCTGCAGTTAGATCCATTGCTATGACCGTTCCATCTGTAATGTGTTAAAATAATGTGTAAAAAAATTGATTCCATAATTTTAAAACTAGTTTTTGAATGAGAGCTGATTATGTTTTGTGATACCTTTTTTATGGGTTTTCTTTGGAATTTTGCAGCATACAGTCTCAACCTTGTCAGTTAACATGCACTCCTATCACAAACATTGCATGGGAAACTTTGACTTCTGTACCATCTGTGCTCTGTATTTGTTTACTTATTTAGCATCTCAGTAGTAAAGTCGTATGTCTTCGAGACGAAAGCTTGTAGAGGTCACACAGGTTCAAGTTTATATCCTGCAGTATGAATCAAGTTTTCTGCTAGTTTTTTAACACTGAGAAAATCAAATACAGCTGATAATAACCACCATGTTACTTTTAATTTCAGCCATTAAAGATTGTTCCAATGGTTCTTTGTTATGTGCATCATCTAATCAATGTATAGCCCTCTCCCAGCGTTGTGATGGAGTTGCAGACTGCATTGATTCCAGCCTTGATGAGTCTGGCTGTTCAGGTACTTCGTTTTGCATAAAAATATCATTTGAAACAAAGAAAGTGTAGTTATTTCCTACTGAATCTTTTGGCAGTCCTCAAACTTGACTGAGATTCCTCTGCTAAAACCTTGTCAATTATATTAGGCATGAATTCTCATGGTGAAAGTATGACACAGATGAAAATGAGAAAAAGATGAAGAATAATACGCTTATTATTGCTTAGTTAACATCTTCACAAGGAGTGTTTCTTAAGGTATAAACACATTGTTCAAAAAAACCCCAACCCTTTGTAATATACTTTCAGGACCTCCCTTGATTTTAGTTGGGTAACCCATTTCAGTTAACCCACATTGTTGAGTAATAGGATTGCTTATTTGTGGTATTTTTCAAGAGTAAGGCAAATCCACGTTGGAAAATAAACCAAATAGCATTTGCTTTAGTGCAGTGCATTTGACACAGTATTCAGGTTTGCAGCAGTTAAATGGTGGAGAAGGAGAAGGACAGTAATACAACAGCAATGTGAATTAAATTTTTATTAACAAAATCTAACAAATACATAGATTCTGATGATATAAATAATTAAATTCAAAACTTCCCATTCAATGACACAAAGTTACTGCAGCTCTTCCCCAGACAGTTATAAACTCTGGACTGGCTCTGTGTTGACAGTACTCTGCCAGCTTTGCTGAAGTTGCATTAGCTGAGAATTTAACTCTCTCTTTTTATAATTTTTATGAGTTATGTGATAAAATTCATGACATTTCATATTCATTGCAATAGTATAATTCAATATAATATGTTAAATGTTTATTCACAAATTAAACATTTTATGAACACTTATTGGTAACAGGCATCCACAGGCATTTCATTTGGGAATGAAATGTGACCACAAGTATTGTTCTCACTGTCTCTCAGAGCATCATAAAATGGTTTGAGTTGGA
>VZTN01017050.1:3574-16273 GCA_013400515.1 Erpornis zantholeuca
CTGCAGTCTAAATACACTCCAATAACAGCATTTAAATAACATATGTTTAATTTTTTCCAAACAACACACTTATTTTTCTACCACTTCTTTAAAATTATAATTCATTATTAATATGACTGATTATGCCTTGAGCCATTTCATACATCTTTGCAGATTCATTCCTACACTGGAATTGCATTTACCATATACTGCACATTGACCCAGAAGTGAAACAGGCGTGAGTAATTCCAATACATATTGCCAAGTGTCTGAGTATTTCTTTTATTGATTGGGTCCCTACTCTTCTGAGTCTGAATTGACAGCAAGCACTGGCCTGGCAATAGTTAAGAGAATTCACATCAGTTGAGGACAGGACAGACTGCAGTGCCTTAATTTGGAGGTCAGAAGTGAGAATGAAGTACCATTTCTAGCCGCATGTACTGGTCAGATTTTCTACTCCACTGCACCAAATCCGGTTGTAGCACACTATCATTCTGCCTGTGGAAACTCGGGGCTGTACCACTCTGTTGTGGGAGCATTTCTAGTCGGTAAAATACAACTAGATCATGTTTTATCTTTGAGCTCTCAGCTGAGCACACACATCTGCAGGGAAACAGCTCAAGAACTCTACTTAAGCCCATGGGGAATGGGCTTTTGGAACGCATTACCTGGGACTGTCAGTGATTACACCTGCGCTACCCTTGGCTCCCAGTCAGAAGAATGTGTCCAGAAAATTGCCTAGGGTGCATGCAAGAAAGTATATAGCCATTAAATTATGAGGAACATACCTATTACTCTCACTATGACGCCTCATTTAATTGAAACAGTGCAGTCTGGTGCAAGGGAGAAGGAAATGGGGACAAAGGGGATGAAAATTCCAAGCCACCCTCCCCAAAGTATCGTTTTATTGAAACAGAATCATTGTATATCCCAAGGAAACAGGCACTTGATTCCCCCCACCTTAACTTCTCGGGAATTACAATAAATATGAAGGTAAAAAGCAAATTTCCTTTTGTCTTCACCCAAGACTTAAACAACTTCAGTTATCCCTTATGCATCTCAAATGAGACGGGAGACAGCTTTTGTGTGTCTAAAGTTGGTCTTGTTAAAATATTTATCATGCCTTATTTTCTTGAAGCGCTAGTACTAATACAGAACTACAAATTAAAAAAATATGCACAAACCAAAAAGTAATTTGAAATTTTCATTAAGGTAAAGCTTAGTTCTATGATTCACAAACACTAATTTGAGTAACTCAATCCTAGTTATACATCTAAACAAACTATAATGCAACATACAGATGTTTTCCCTCTGTATGCCTAAGTAACTCATGTCAATGACAGGTACGTATATACACTGAGACTAGACCCCTTAAGACTGCAAATCAATAGGTGTTTCTATTGTTAACTTTAAATTAATACAAAATAGTAATTGAGAAATGCATTTATCTTCTCTAATAACTAACAAGGAAACACCCTAAACTACATTTCATTTCTGTTATAGAGTTCTCTGTACTAAATGTGGAAAAACTGAACTACACAAATATTGAAAAGTTAAAAATTCATTGATTTGTTTATTCCTGGTACCACTACCACAATTTACAGGGCAATATACCTGATGTAATGGGAAAATAAAAAGAAAAAAGAAAGACAAAGCTACAACAGAGAAAGACCTCAGGAATGTACATCTAATCGACACTACATTGCATGAATCAATAGCTGCACTTTTTGCAAACTGTGGCTATGACAGTCCTGATCAAGAAGGGTTTCCTGTTTAAGCTGCAGTAACTTTTCTGACTATGGATCATCGTTCCTTCTGTGGCAGATTTTACAGTTCCTCTAATTCATTTGGGACGACTGTCTCAAAGTAACCTGCAGCTTTCCTGACAACTCCTCGCTCTCTCTCCTGCTAAGAACTGTAGCCTGTTGAATACAGGATAAGAAAATTATTACTCTCAGTGAACAGTTGTACATCATTTATCATCATTATAAATATGCATTACACCTACCCTTTTTCTGGTAGCATTTTTAGAATCTTCTACCACCATAGCCCCCACTTCCACTTCCAGATCCATAACCACCTAGAAAACCAGTGTGTATACTGAAATACATGAACAAGGGATTTTAACTCAAAAAATATTTTCTGTACAAAATCATACTTACCACCATAGGGACTGCCTGAACTTCTGCCACCAAAGCTGCCACCACCTTTCATGGGACCATAGTTAGATTGCTGCTGTCCACTGTAATTGCCAAAATCATTGTAGTTTCCACTTCCACCATAATTACCTGAAACAAGTTATTTATAAAGCCATGTTTGTTCAACACTTAAGACACGAAGCTCGCCAAATTCTGATACCCGATGTAAAAATAAATTGTAGTAGTTTAAAACAATTTAAAATGGAATTAATGTATTTTTATGCTATCTCTATGCAAAATGCACAAGTAACAGAAGACCCTTGGTATTTTTAAGATTAGAAATTGGTGTTTTATCAAAGATGAAACACCTCACATTATATGGACATTTGAGTAGGCAATTTTATGTCACCCCAAAACGCATGGGTTTCACCATCATTCTTCCATTGCACAACTCTAGATGTATGACAATAATGTAAATTGCAATTTACTTACTCCAATGAAAGGCAAAACTAATGGATATGGTGCATACATAGATTCATAAAGTAAGTATATAGCAGTTTTTGCAGCTTAACTCCCCAAATTTGGGGACAACAGTATCAAACAATATTTATAGTCTTCACAAAGGAGGATCTACACGTTGTGAACTGGTATCTGAGGAGAACGTACTTGAAATGGTTGAAACCGTTAAAATTCTTGTACTCTGCCTCCATGCAGAGGTTCATAGCCAAAGCTTTTTGAAAAATACATCCCTGGCAAAACAACACTGTAGTTGATCAAAGCTGATCCACATGGAAGAGAACCTTCTTTATGCAACATGGCCTTCTACATTAAAACCTACTTATATAATTCATTTTATGTGTTACCGTATTTTAGGCGTTATGAAATGAAACCTAAGAATCATGGCTGTTGAAGTAAAGCTGGAATCTTACCACCACCAAAATTTCCTCCTTCATTGTAGCCATCATATCCTCCACCTCCACCTCCGTATCCACCACCTGGGTTTCCATATCCTGGTCCTCCTCCCCCACCATAACCTCCTCTGCTGCCATATCCAGGACCACCACCATAGTTGCCACCTTTGAATAAAAGAAAAGTGAAATTTAACATACCAAGGTTAAATACTGGTAAGGAAAGATCCATTTAACAAAAAACCCCAAACCAACACACTTGAACAATAAAAATGTCACATGGCACTTTCCCTGTATTATATTAATTACGGTTGCACAGTTTAGATAAACTATTTCACTGAAAAAATCCCCCATGCTTATAAAATCAGGACCCAAGTAATTAATTACATGCTACTTCTCTCATCCCTTTTAGCCTTTTGGAAACTTCTGCATTTCTCTTCAGATGCATTTTGGATACTCATCCCAACTGCATCATGAAAAAGATACTACTGAACCACAAGAAGTAGTCTTAAGAGCTGACTGAAAACATTTCTAGTATGACAGCTGATTACTGCTTTATTCAGTTTTAGTCATCTCAACCGACATTAGTCTTCACTTAGTTCTCAGTAATAAACAGCTCCCTCATAACCTTGTCACATGAAATTTTTTTAAAGGGTAAATACAGATGAGTATTTTTTCCACCCATTATTTTGTGGGGAAAACCAAAAACTCTTCACAGCTCTACAACGAAGACATTTTATTTTCATCATTGCTATTATCACCAAAATAGACTTTGCTTCCAAGGTGAAGGCAAGACTTACAGCTGGTTCTAACATTGGGGGGAAAAGGAAGTGAACAATACACTTACCATCACCAAATCCATTGTATCCGTCACCACCCCCAAAGCTTCCTCTGCTCCCACCACCGCCACCACCACCCCCATAGCCTCCTAGAACACAAAACAGATGACAATGTTTTCCTCAACACACATGTTAAGTGTTTAAGCCAACTGACACAGGAAATAAAAAAACCAAAAGGGAAATCACATTCCATACTATTCCAGCCATTTACCTCTCCCACCAAAGTTTCCTCCTCGGCCAAAATTCCCTCCACCGCCTCCGAAGTTTCCACGGCCCATGAAGTTGCCTGAGCCACCCCCACGACCTACAAAATATTTCACTTGAATTACATTAATTGAAAACCTGTTACACAAAATAGCTATGCACAACTACAACTCACCTCTCTGAGAGCTGGCAGTCTGCATCTCTTGTTTTGAGAGTGCTTTTTTCACTTCACAGTTGTGTCCATTTATAGTATGGTATTTCTGAACTACAGAAAATAGTGAAATAGTAAAGTTAGAAAAATCACACCACAGTACTATCCTGTAAAACTCTAACAGAAAGCTACTGTAAGGCATGAGCATGCTTTGAGAAGTAACATTAAATCAACCCCATTCCCTTACAACAGTAAGGCAGCTGATTATGCAAACATCTCATTCCACACACTGCTGTTCTGAAATCTTATGTGAACACTTTTATCCCACAAGTCATTTCTCACTAAAGAGGTTACATACCAACAATTTTATCAACTGTATCATGATCATCAAAAGTTACAAAAGCGAAGCCTCTTTTCTTTCCACTCTGTCTGTCTTCCATGACTTCTATGGTTTCAATCTTGCCATATTTTTCAAAGTACTCCCTTAAATTATACTCTTCTGTATCTTCTTTAATTCCACCAACAAATATTTTCTTTACTGTGAGGTGTGCCCCAGGCTTTACAGAATCCTGCAATGCCAGAAATAATGTTCAGTGCTTTTAAGTATTAGGTAAAGATTAGGGTATATTAACTGGAACACTAACTCACCTCTCTTGAAACTGCTCTCTTTGGTTCAACCACGCGTCCATCAACCTTATGTGGTCGAGCACTCATGGCAGCATCCACCTCCTCCACACAGGAGTAAGTCACAAAGCCAAAGCCTCTGGAACGTTTTGTTTGTGGGTCTCTCATCACCTGCAAATGCACACAAAGAAGCACTCTGCATTTCTGTGCCACTTTAAGTACCTAACCCTTTCAAAATTAAAACTAACAAGAGAGACTTAGACTTTACCACACAGTCCGTGAGGGTGCCCCATTTCTCGAAGTGCTCTCTCAAGCTATCATCTGTTGTTTCAAAGCTCAGACCTCCAATGAACAGCTTTCTCAACTGCTCTGGCTCCTTTGGCTCATGGCCCTACAAAATCAAAAAATTGAAAACATATTTTGAATACAAATCTCAGAATTAAAATTTCACTGAATTACTAGAAATTATCTGTGCACATTATAACTACAAATAGGTGAAATACATTTACATAAGAACAATGACTTCTAACAAAATTAGACAGCAGCATAGTAAACACTTAATGAGGTGTGATTTTAATTAGAACACTAACTAAACTTAAAAAATGCTACAATACCAACAGTAAAGGGATCGCAATATACTAGGTAACTTGGTTGCTCCCCACCACCCAGAACTGCATTCATTCTGTGCCTCTGAGCTGCCGATGGCGTTGTAGGGACTGGGGAAGACGCACTGCTAGATAACGGAAAGTTCTAACACTTTATGAAGCATAATTATGCAGAACTATACAAAATTTAAGGACACGGTATACAAGAAAAAAATGTTCCTGCTCAGACTGAATGTCTGCTCTTTAAAGACATCCATTTTGAAAAGTTATTTTTATTCCTTTTCAAGAAACAGAGCCATTCTAAATTCTTTAAGATTATAAATTTTGTACTTGGATAATTTTATGATTGAAGTACATGTAAGCAAGAAAGTACAAGCATATATGTGGATTTTAGTGTTACAGGAAATACCTCTCAAAGGTGAAGCAACCTGGACAAAAAATGCCTTGAGTAACAACTCATCAATGACCAGCGGTGGGTGCAAGTACTGCAATAAGATCGGTAATTTAGCAAGCATCACAAAACAAACAAGCTTAATAGCTCTTGGTAACATTGCCTACATATGACCAGTCATGTTTTACCAGATGCAAATTTGCAGAGCCCAGTTTTCTATCACATGACTGCAATGGGCTTTAGAGTACAATTGTTTCTGCTCTGTTTCAGTGCTGCACCCTTTTAATAGGCAAGGAATTTCCCCATATATTTGACAGGGAATTTACAAAAAATTGTTTTACAAATCTTATTGTCAGAGAAGGCCTACAAAAAACAACCAGGCTAAAATCTTGTTTAGCAAGTGGGTACTTCTGTGCATGTAAAAACACTCCACAAGGTGCTGACCAGCTATGCTGTGTATGACTTCAGTTCTGCAGCATCAATGTTCAACAGGCTGCGCTGCTCCTGCTGCACGGAATTAAACCAGAGTAGATGCAGCATTATCCTGAAAGGTGAACTACATAACACCAGCCATAGACTTTTATTTGTAAACATTTTTCTTCAAATCTGAAGTGCTTTAACTTCTGCCATGCTGCTAGGGTTGCCTGGGAAAGCTTAAGCCCCTCTGAGTGAGTTTCTGAATTATACAGTGCTTTAGCTGGTTTATAATATGCAGGTTGTATACAGAAAACAGTAACTAAGATTATGAAAAGCTGCCTGGGAAGTAAATCTCTGCCCTTACACCTGAATTTTGTGAGAAAGAACCCCAGCTAATGGCTTTATATTTAAGGCTTTGTTACCTCAGGATCATCATATAAATCATTAACATTCAATGGTACCACAACTACAAAGTAAAGCTTCTAGTGTCTTCTAAGTGGTCCAGACTACAAAGGTATTAAAAAAAAACCCGAACTCCCTTCTCACTATATGTAAACAGTTAATTTTATAGGATTACACACCTACTGCATACAGGAACTGCTTTAGGTCAAATGTTGGTTTTTTGTTGCTAATTGGAATTATTTAAAAAAATCTACAGATAACTTTTAGTTAGGTCATGTTAAAACTGGGAACACTGAGTGATTCAAACTCTTTTACACATATTCAAAGAAATATGTTATCTGAAACTGTTGAGTTTAGACTCCTCTAAAATCAGAAACCTATGTAAGGAAAAAACTGGCCAGACTTTTACAGTTCTCTGACAGTCATCAAGGCTATGAGGGTTTTTAGCTAACAACTCAAGAGTGCTTTCGCCTTAACAGAACGATCAGAGAATTTTTCAGGTAAGGAAAAGTGAAGTTCTTTTCTGCTTATTGTTATTATGTGCACACAAACTGCTGTTCTCATACAGCAAGAAGAACACCTGTTGTTACAGCTTCTCTGTTCTACTGGAGAGAAATTATCCTCATGACACATACATGTTAGAGGAACTCTATGCAAAAACAGAAGGCAAAATCTTCTCAAGAGAATATTTTTTTACGCAATTAGCTCTCATGTGAATTAGAGAGTGCTGGCCTCAATCACATAAGATGCTGTTTCTCAGTTGTTCTGCTGCAAGTTATTTCTAGTAGCAGTCTCTCCTGGACAGAAAATCCTGCACAACACATCTCTCCCTTAGTCTAACTACCACCCCGCTCTATCAGACTCAGCCGGCTGCCTCCCTCTCAGCAGACACGACAGCCCAGCACGCCATTTTGCAGCAGTCCCGTGGTGGAGGTGGGGAGAACAGCTGCAAGAACGCCCAGCCCGCCTTTAGTCGGCAGGACACCGTTTCTCCCCAAAGCTGTTAAGAGGGGCTTCCAGGTACACTAAAAGGCTCTGCAGAAGCGGCGAACTTTACTTTTGCTCCGAATTTGGCCTTCCCCGCCACTGCCCAAACTCGGCGCCAGCCCGGNCAGGCGCTACGGAAAGGCCAGCGCTGCGGGCCCCGGGGCCCCGCCGCTCACCCTGCTGCCGGCAAAACCAAACCGCTGCCCCCCGGCCCTACCGAAATCCCCCAACGCTCGGCGCAGTGTAACTGTGCCTCTGGAAAAAGGGCAAGATGGCAGCTAGAACCCCCTGGGATTCCCTCAAAAATCCTCATCTTTGCAGAAATCCTGACACCTTTTGACAACGCTGCTGCAGATACACATTGCTTCTATCCCGAGGTTGCTATCAACTGAAATTTCCAATAGCAGGGATTCAGAATCATCAGCCTTTTGGAGTTGCAGTATTTCTCTCTGAATCCACAGTTTTGCGGTGGAGTCCTCCCATGCATTCTACCTCTGAGCAGCAGCAAGGGTCCACAAAATGCCTGTCACCTACGGCTACACAATCCTAGACTGTCTTCTGAAACGGGAAAGCTTACACGCAACTGGGGCCTCTGTAACTCTCCCTGTGAAAAGTTCTCTAGAAACTCAATAGTTTCTGAGATCATTGCAGGGCAATCTACTTTCATGAACTACAAGAGCTTATTTAGTACGTGGCTGATTGACCCCACTCAATCCAAAGTCCGAATGAGTGAGAGAGTTTCAACATTCCTTCCAAAAGGACTTTACACACCGTACTTCAACACAAAATAACCATACACTACCAGACACATGCAACTTGGACAAGGTTTGTTTGTAATTCAAGTGTATAGGCCCTCCCACATTGCAGCAGTGTATCATTCCAGAAAAAAGTTGGTTTGAACTAGCTAAAACATTCAGGTAACCTGAAAAAGCAACGTTAGAAAGCAAGCAAATTCAAATAAACGAAGAGAAAATGCCTCTGTTATAAGCTATATAAGCATATTATTTAACATCCTTTTTGCTGATCTTAAAATTATTTTCTGAAGGGTATAAAGAACTTCCCCCTCCCACACACCCTACCCCAAAGTAACTAGCTCCCATCCTCCCAGAAACAGCCCCAACATCTTCTCTATACTACGCACCTTATTCAGTCTACGGTATTTCTGCTAGAAGCAAAAGAAAACAGTTATTTTTACTTAGTACAGCTCGCTTTCATTTGCAGTGACTATCAGGCAACCATTTTTTATTAAAAAAAAAAAGAAAAAAAAAAAGAAAAGAAAATAGGAACCTGTCTTCATTCCCACTAAAAAACAGGAGTTTGAAGGTAGGAAGTAAACAAGTTCCTGCTGATACTCTGAGGATGCATGAATTTCTTAATAATTACACCTTGCTTTAATCAGAAACATATATTTAATCAGTTTTGTTATAACAAAAAACTAGACAAGCAAAATTTCCCCATTATGCTTAACATCCCACCCCTTAAAATTTTAAAAAGCTATGACTTAAAAGTTACTCTGCTAATACGGGGATGAAGAAGGTAGAAAAAAAAAGATATTAATGTATCAGATAGGAATGGTTAACTTGGGTTTTTTTTCAATTTTTACCCCTTAAAACTACTTTTTTAAAACTAAAAACCCATGCTCTCACCTGTGAGGATCGTCTTCCTTTCCGCTTGTAGTCTTCCACTTCTCTCTCTTCCTTAATAGCAGCCATTTTGGAAGTGTACTCTTTAACTCGGCCTTTCTTTTAGATCTAGGAAACCTAGAAAACAGGTTGGATAAGTCAGTACTTACCCCAGTTCCTGTGACACAGGGCCTTCTCTGGCTGCAATGCACAGGTGTGGCTTTCCAGAAAGAAATGGGTTAAAGTAGAAAAAAAATTCCTTAAGTATTTAGGAGGGGAGAATAAAAAGGCTCAGCCTATTTAGCAGACGACTGAAGAGCTGTAAAAAGGAACATCTGCCTTCCTAGTCAAGCTCACTTTACAACTGCTGGAATAACTAGGTACAAACTAATGCCAAGATCTGTAGCAAACAATTCTCTATTACTGTCTTACAAAACTAGTGTGAATGCAACTGATGCACAGCAACTAAATTCTACCTTTGATACCCAAACCCACTACATAAATTCTACTTCTATGGATTTTAAACCCCAAAACATGTAGCATTTTTCAAATACTGCTTATTAGAACTTTCTGATGTGTAACCTCTTGTAATCAGATATGCAGCAGTGTGGAACACTAGAGGATGTGTTTTCCACTAAGAGTAGTGCAAGAACCCTTTACTGATGCTACCTTGCAACATCAAGAACTTCAACAGCTGATCCTCAGCAGTCTGCATTACTTTTGCTTCCATATTACATATTTGATTACTACCCTGTACTGTGTAAGGCATGCGTCATTACAAATAAAAAGTCTTCTACAAGATAAACTCAATGGATGAACCTATACATTTAAACAAAAAAATCATGTTCCCTTTGGCCTTTTTTCTATAAAATTTTTTATGATCATTCAAGTAGTCTTAGTATTAATGTATTGGTATTTTTGGCCAATATTCATTAGTACTTTGGATGTTTCTTGAAGCTTTATTACAGTAGCCAAAATGCAGTAGTGTTGACTACATTTAACATACTTCAGTAAAACTATACTTATGCTACATTTAAAAGCATAGATAATTACAAAATTAGGTGGGGGTTATATTTCTTTGGATTGTGGGTTGTTTTTTTTTTTCCCCAAAGTTTTCTTCCTGCAAATTTTGCTCCTGCATATGGAAAAGCAGGCAGGATTTTATTAAGGAGCAGTATGTACTGTTATTCAATCTGGAAATTCTTAAAATATAACTTCATGTTAAAATCCAGTTTCAAATTAAACTCAACTGCGAAATCACGAGTATCAGGATTTAATGCATTAACAATTTTGTAACATCAAAGTATATTATCTTCAGCTCCTCTCTACACAGTGTTAAACCTGCTCTTGAAATCCTTTAAATCAAACATGAGTTTGGCTTAAGAACTATTAAGGTGTAAGTACTTTAACTGAGCTATTCAGCTTTTTAAGTCATATAAGGGAGGTATGAAACAGAACACTTCAGGGGCTTTCTACAAACTAGCAGTATGGCAAACTAAAACTTTAGAAATTGTTATGAAGGAAAATACCTTCTCAAAGTAATGGAAAGTATGCAATACCTTTCTGAAGTTGTCACCTGCTGCCTTCCCCAGTGAGGCTCCACACTGCCCAACATAAAGCTCCCGGGCATGGTATCTGCCCAAATGGCCTCTGAAGGCCTTGAGGATTAAAAAAGAGTTGTCTTCTTGCTAAAGCACACCATCAGCTGAGGCAGAACACAGCCCTGCTGAGAACTATTCCTATTTTGCCTTACAGGAACTTGTTAAGGCTGGCAGTACTAGATTCTTATCACCAGCAAATACTCTATTCAACTCTGTATAGAAATAGTCAGAATACTTTTATTATTAAATGCTAGTTAAACTAGCACTGAGCAGTTATATACTGCAACTTAACTACAGAACTTTAATCAGTCTCCAAGGAAATGTGTTAGTTATAACGATAAAAAAATCACCAGGACATGTCTCATTACTTAAAATGCTACTCTATCTCTTACAGGAGAAAGGAAGCTAACAGAGACAAACCAGACATTACAAAGCTGGAAGTTCACCCATTCAATCAGAGAATACTGTGGAAATACACTCATCTTTTCTGTAAGCAACTGAAGTTGGACCTAAAGTGCACACAGTAGGGTGTTTTACCAAACCCAGAAGCTAAAGCAGGAAAAAACTGATTCTCGGCTCTAAGTGTGTTGGTAGCGTATTCTCAACAACAGGAACACGTGCCTGGAAAAAACCCCATGATATTAGCTTAATACCCAACGTGATAGTTTTCCAAGCTTTACTGAAGCATGTTCAAATGCTTTGAACACTTCATCTCTCCCAGTTATTAAACCCTGAAGCAGCTAAAACAATTGCTTACAGGAAAAAGTTATTTTTAGCTGCTTTGCTAAGTGATCCAGTTTCTTCTGGTTTTAATGTAGGAACAGAAACTAGTGTGACCTGCTGGTTTCTCTGATCATCATTTTTTAAAGTTTCAGCTTTTAATGAAATCAACAAAGATAAATACCACCACGTAGAAAAGTGCAAAAATGCACTATTTTTCCTTGCCATATTGTGAAACGCTTGAGCAAAAACCCCTCAAGTTTCGAGAAAAGGAAAGAAAAGCAAGTATCATGAGTATCATGACTACTCCCCTTCAAGTAGGGCGGGGATGATTACATTTGTGCAGGACTGCTTCTTCATGCTGCCCACCAGGATCATGGCAGGATGCCACCGAATGTCGTGAGTCTTTTACATGTGTACTTGGGGCAGTAGAGAAAAGTGAGAGAACTCTATACTTGTCTTTCCCCCATCTCTCCCGTACAGCAAAGGCTTCCCACAGGTTTTAACTCCCTCGGGGCAGGGCTAAGCGATATTAGGGAGGTGCTGCAACGTGTAGCAGCATTCCTCTGAGCGAAGCACCGTAGACAGTAAACGATCCTCATGCTTTTTAAGTCTGTTTCAAGAAAACTGTGTAGAGAGTGTATTAAAGAATACCCCTACCCCACTACTCCGGGTACCTTATACTGGATAGAGGGCGGGCCGGGGAGCGGGAGAAAGAGGAACGCGGGGCGGGCAGAACAATGACGCACGTGTAGGACTCGCCTCGCCCTACTCCTGCCCGAATACTCGCCCAAGTGTTTCGGTGTCCCCAGGATTCCTGCGAAAAGCTGTGCTGGCCACAGTCCTGCCGCGGGCCTGCCCCTCTCACCCACGCGTCCGAGCGCTGCGAAATGGCGGCCGCAGCCCGCGCGGCGGAAGCACCGCCTCTCCCGCTCCCTCTCTCTTCCTGCCCGCGCCGCCATTGCGGAATAACGCGGCGTGTCGCAAGCAAAAGCGGCTCTGGAGCGCGCCAGGAACTCCACAAGGAGGCGGCGGCCGCGGGAACCGCAAAAGGCTCTATGACGCGTTGCCGCCAACCACCCCCTTCCCGCCGCGCTTTCCCGCCCGCATC
>VZTN01017050.1:16583-47418 GCA_013400515.1 Erpornis zantholeuca
CCCGCCGCCCAGGCCGAGTCCGCGCGCCGGGGGCGTTGTGAGGGAGCGCTGTGCGCGGAGCTCCGCAGGGACGGGCAGGCGGCATCAGGTGCCTGGTAGGAAAAAGAAGAAAAGGAGGAAATGTCCTGCTAACCCGAGGTGCACAGGACCTTCTAAGAGAAGTTATTTGTCTCAACGTATTGTTTTAAGCTGGAGATGCTGCAGAGAGGCAGCTGAAGATTGGCTCTACAGAGCTCGTTCATCGCTCATCCTCAGAACTGAGCGTACCTTAGTCAGTTTCCGGACAAATACCAAAATAAGTCTAAGCAGTAAGTTTCACAAGTTTCCCAATTCAGAGGCATTGCCTGTAGCTTTTGATGGCGCCTGTCATCATAAAATAGCATAGAGAGTTCAGGCGAAAGGGTACTCTGCGACAATTTCATGCAGAATGAAGCATGTTAAGCACATACATATTTTTCCTTATCTGAATAATGGCATCAGGAAAAGCAGTGTTATAAAAATTTGCTGTTAAAGTAAGTTTTCTTCAGTTTTATCCTCTCATTATTCCCAGTACCTATTTTAGTATGATGACCTAACCTTAACAGGAGGAGTTCGCACTTACCCCTTAAAAATATCTTTATGCTATGTAAAGGAGTAGAACAGTTTATGAGATTTTACTGAATCACTGGAAGTTTAGTATTAGCTGTTAACTTAATTTATTTTACCCTGATGTTTCTAAAGAAAAAAAAAACCCATTTACACTAAAGTTTCCAAGGCTGTTTGATTAACTAAACATTATTTTCCTAATGCATAGAAAACTTCCCAACAGGTCTAGAAATGTTCTCACTTTTCAATCATGTACAGGGATTGAAACACATTTTTAGATCATTTCTATACCTTCGAGAACGTAGATGTCTACATAGAATGTAAAACTCACTGAAAATCTCATAAATCTCCGGATATTCTTTGCACTGAGGCCAACCCCCACAATTTCTCATCTTCCTTTCTCAACAAAGTAAACCACACAATTTAACTTTTCATTTAAAATAAAATTCTTCATATATGTCGTTTGTTCTCTTGCCTCTGTTACTCTCATGGTGATAGTACCAAGAGCCAGACGCTGGTACTGGCTAAATAGGTCTCTTAGTTTCAAAGGTTTTTGTAGTTTACAGAGGAGCTGCCTTCCAAATTCGAAGAATTCCTTTATTAGTTTGATTGCCATTCATTTCACATCTAACTGCTACTCATGGAGGCTGACTGTTTTGCAGTTTCATTTGGTTGCACAGCCATAGGCAGATCACATTTGAATTCTACACATTGAGTACATGATCGCCCTCCCCTATGTGTAATCAACGAACAGAATGTAATAATCTTATAATACTCTGCTTGCTGCACTGAAATAAAAGACAAACCAGTAAATTAGGGAGATGCACATTTTACAAAGATTCACTGTTGCAGATGAAAATTTTACACAAGTTTGAAGGCCTAGATAAAATTATAATTTTGATTTCTGGCAGACAGTTTTCTGCTAGTGAAGTGTTCTCAGGTTATCTAGTAAGATACTGCTTCCTATTTGGGTCACCCATTTCCTTAAGTGAAAATATAGCATTTAAAACACTCATATCTGTCCTGGGTCATGTGGTTCCATAGTCAGATGAACTTTCACATTAGGTAGCAGATGCGTATTGGTCATCTATGCAGATGGCTAACATGCTTTTCATTTTACTGCCAATGTCTGCAAACATGTACTCTTCTCTTTGTGAGCCAAGGGAACAGTAGTGTGTGTCTATTTAAAAAAACAAACAAAAAATGGTGGGAAAGGCTTTTAGCTTTTATATACTTATGTGGTTGGAATGTCAGTTTTGCTTCATTGTTCTTTTTTTGTTGTGAGTTTGTTGGAGGTTTTTATTGTTCAATTCTTATATAGCATTTGTGAAGTGAATCTTAGGACAGGTAAATATTGTTGGTAAAACTGTCCAAGGTATTTTTTAGTATTACACAGAGTTTGAGATGTGAATATGAAATCTATCTTGAACTCTAGTCTCCAGAATAGTAATGTTAATGGAGCCAATTCACTGAACTAAATATATTCACTATAAAACTATTGAGATAACATAAACAAATGGACTCATTATTAATTAAATGTTAGTACTGTCATAGTTTTGCACATGGAGTTGACTTGGACATACTTAAGTTTCATACTTTAAAAAGGATGCAGACTGCAATTTTGATAAGAAAGCCAGAGTCATATATAGCAACACATTCATGCGAGCTTCAGACCAAAAGGCTGTTTAACATTAAATTCTATTTTCTGTGTTGTAGAAATATGGTATATTGAAACATGGGCAAGTGTTACTGGAGACACTTGACTGTTGTGCAAGCAATTGCAGCTTCTGCTATCTTCTTCATATGGAAACAATTGTTTTCATCTCTGAATTTGATTTAAATTGCTGAGCTTTGCTAAACAAAGACTGGATAATATACTAAAGTGTGGTAACATTTTGGCAATTCTAGTATGCAGGGTGCATGAAAATCTTTTACTTAATTAACTGAAAAATACATAGAGCCAATACACTGATTATTTTTAGTATGATTATGCTACAACATTTGCTTTATTTCAGTAATTGTTATAACTCTTTGTAGGTCTACACAGACATATACATCTGTATATTTGCAGACACACACACTCCAGAAACAGCAAATCGTATTGACCCTTTCCACTATAGATGATGCCAGTGAAGTGTCTTGTGCCCCAGAACTCTGGCAGTCTCTGCAGGACTCAGTTGCAGTGGTTTGAGAAAGCTTTCTGTCTGCTTTTTCCCATGGAAGTTACAGAGTGCATGCAGACACATCAGCTGCTTCAATTTGCACTCTCCTATATTAATTTTAGCAATTGATAAGGGTGTGCTTGAAGTAATACACCAGTCTATGAGCCAGTTTGAAATCCAAAGATATATACTAATATGCCAGCCTGGTACAGGTTTAGTAATCCCCAGTAAATATTTTGGAAATAGCAGCAAACTCTTGTGACTATATCCATTCCACTCCATCTGTTAGAAACCTTAGATCAATTTTCCATGACTTCTATTCCTCAGGAGCTATGTCTGAGAGCTGTGATGCAGGAAATAAGAGAGAGCAAACATTTTTTAGCAGCTAGCTCAATTAAAAATACCTTTAAAGTTTGTGTATTTCCCTTTGTATATTTCAGTTTCATTCAGGGTCACAGGATTATTTCTTTCTACAAATTGTATCTCTATTTAAAATGTTTATTCTTTACAATATTTTATTTTCATACCAGATATGTAATATGGAAGATAATCCTGCATTTTGGATTGCTATAAATATGAATAGTTTCCTAAGCACGTCTTTTCCCTTTTTGTTCTCCTCTTCTTTGTATGTTAATTAAATTAGATTCTATTTTATTCCATAACATGCTATATCTATGTTGTATCTGAGTTTTATTTTTAAAATTTTATTTTCTCAAACCCTTCTGACAAAAAATAAAGGAATAGATGTGCATTGGCTATGATATTAGGATTAGCCAAACAATAAAACCACTACCAGTGAGGGGGAAATAGCTTGCTGAGATGCCATTATAGCATAGCTGGCTCTGTAACTTGTGCCCAAGATTTTCACATTTAGACATCTAGGTCTTGGGATAGGGGGAATTCTGTTACTAGCAAAATTATGCTCTAGACAAAGTGTAAAGGTGTCATGTTGAAATGCCAACAATCATATCAAAGGAGCTTACTTGAAATAAAGGATCATATGCCTAACAGCCTGGGCTATTTACTTACGAAAGGCTCTAGGATAAATTTAGGGCTTTCTTAAAAGCAATATTCTTTGTTTATGCTAGAAATTTCTTTGTTAGCAAACATACATTTTCTTTAAATGTAGATCAAATAGAAAGGAGTTTATGTATTGCTAGTGGAAAAAAGAATGTGATTTACAGTTGAAATCTCCAGGTAAAATGGAGTTTAATATGCTATAGTTGAGATGCCAGTGCACGAGGAGTCAGCTGTTCTAAAATTTGCGTAATAAAGTCATCACAACAGGGCAAAATGGGGGAAAGAAAGGCAGGATATCTAAAATAATTTTTAATTGGGATTCACTTGTCTACACAGGAAGAAAAAACCCCTTGAGGTGTAGAAGAAAGAAGAAAAATGGAGGACGTGGAGGTAATATCTCCTGTTCTTGAAATCAAAATTGTAAAAAATAATATATAATTGCTTGATTCTTTGTTACTAAGATTTGCAAAACACTAATTAGAGGTAATTGTACAACTAACTAAACATTTAGTATTATTTGGTACATTTTATTAAGGCAAGAAAACTGCAGGTGGATTTCCTGCTCGTCTACGTATCTGAGCTAGAGAGCAGAGCATAGGAAATAAATCTTGTTCTTCCCTTGACTGCAATGCAGATCTGGCTCTGGGAGGGGTTTCCATATCCGCACGGCTCAAACACATGGTCAGTGCTCAGCCAATCGGGAGCACCACATCTGGCACTGGATTTGTGTGCCTGAGAATGCCTCTTTGACTGCTAAGCAGGAAAAGCTCTCACTTTTTTTTTTTTTTTTTCCCCCCTCTCCTAAATTGAATTTGCACACATTCTTCAGGCTGTGATTTATGTCAAACATACTTATAACTGTTTATCTGGTACACATTGTAGCTACCCTAACAACTATTTTGCCAACATCTGTCGCAGACAGGATTTTTTACAAAATACAGCTCCATAGATGATCCTTTTCCTGTATTTATTCTCCATGCTATGCTCTAAGCTGCTGGGATCATGCCTTTTGATGACATGGTATGTTTTAGTCTGTTTGTAAATTGTACTCCACTTGTAAGTATCACACCCTCTTGCAAATCAGATATTTCAACATGCATTGATTTGATTTTTTACATAATTATTTTCTGGTGTGTTGCTGCTGAGAAACAGATTATTGTTTTTATAAAAATTATTTGAGGTTTTTAGTTCAGTGTGATACAAGGACAAATGAACATTTCCTTATATAGAGAGTGAGACATACGCGAATAAGATTATGTCTTTCAAAAGCTGTCAAAATAAATTTAAAATTCCAGACGGTACTACCACATGTGCTAATGTTTGCATTTGGAACAGGAATTAGGAATTTGGAATTAGGGCATATCTGTTTTTAAAAAATCAAGTCTTCATAATGAATTCCTTGCAAGTTTTATTTTTTTCCCCTAACATAGAAATTTTGTATTTAGTTAGAAATAGGTACAGCTAAATACAAAATATTAAGCCCTAAAATATGAGAGGTTGTAGTTTGAACCCATATCATAAGGATTATAATAGTTTCTGTTAAGTATCTTACAATTCTTTCTTCTTACCTTTAAAATGGTTGTACTGACCAATACCAGTGGAGATGCTGGGCAAGTAGAATAAAACTGCAGAAAATGTCAAGAACTGATCTACTCATTATGGCTGATTAAATCTCTTAATTAAGAGAAATATATTGAAACTGCTGAGAGATTATAGCCAAAGGTGAGGAAACTGCAGCTGGTAGTAAGTCATTTGTACATTCAGGGACCTCAAGTGTACAGGCTGATGTATTCCATGGAAAATTGTGTTCTTCGTTTAAAAAAACGCCCTGTAATGCCTGTAATGCTGGCATATTTACCAGAGAAATGGGTACACATGCTTGTTTACCAAATATTGTAGGTCATGTGCAATAAACACTATCTGAAAATGCTGAGTAGTGAGAGTAGGAAAAATTCATGGCAATATATAACTTGATTACATTTCTGCCTTCAGGACAAACGTGGTTGGAATTCATTTGCTGTATTATTAATAATTTTCTATGTGTTAATGAGAGGATGATAATGTAAGCAGATAGCTTATGCCAGAGAAATCCAACATAAGGACAACTATCTGATTCAAAGTAATGTATTAACGTTTAACTTTCAAACAAAATACTTCGTATAGATGGGAACAATTCAGATTTTAGATGTTGATAATTTGCTTTTGGAAAAATGACAGAAAAATATTTTTTGTGCCATTTTCCCAGAAGCCTGTCACTCAGTGAAATGCAATATAAAAACTAGTACCTTTTTAATGTTTGCAACCATAGTATTGCTGTTGTTGTATCATATGCATTTGCCATGTATTTCATTCATCTGCATTATCCAGGTGTCAGAGGACTTGCTTACAATATCTGGTACCAGATATAGTTAAAATCTAGTTTGATTTTGTGCTTCTTAAGGGATTTAATAAATAAACTGTCTAGCAATGTCCCCAGCATATACAAAAAACTCTGGAAAAAGGCTCTAGAATTGTGAAATCAGATTCTGGTCTGACATCTGATTCTGCTTGTGCTTTATGTTGGCTGAGGATGAGGCCTATCGAGCAATTTGCAGATATTGTCCATTTCCATTTTTTTTCTGGGTGCCATTTCCAAGATTCATTAGTAAAAACATGCAGATAAATGGGTTTGTTTGTTTCACTTCAGTGGGGCCACCTCAAAGAAGTATCACTCTGTGACCGTCAGTTTCTTTTTAAGTCTAGTCAACCAAAAGAGCTGTACTATGTGGAACACTGGCTGTAGTTGTACCACAGAACTTCTTCAATTCTTATGTCTATCAGTATACAAGATTTTATTGAAAAATAAAGGTGCTTATAACATGTAAATATAGAAAACACACAGCTTGCTATTTCTGTAAGTTAAAATTGCCATTATATCTGAACAAGAATTAGCTGCTTTTTTGTTCCCTCATGTGGACATGTGCTTACCCTTCAGTACACCTGTTGCTTTTACCTGCATCTTGTGAAGTTAGCTATGGGATTAAATTAATTAGTTATTTTTATTTCTATTCTGCATTTTGGTGCCCAAACAAAGCTTATGTCTTGCCTATTTTTTTAGCTTAACACTCTTGCAAGAAGTTTCAGAAAGCAGACTGATGCAATTATATAGCACATCCCAGTGGAAAATTAGGACTACTATGTCAGCCCTGGAGCAGGAAGGCAATATTCCAAGCTGACTGCTGGAAACCACAAATCTTGACCATTATTGCAAAACTTGTGATAGGAACACAAAGAAGAGTATTATTAGCTAGTCATGGAGTATTAAATTATACATGACTGCAGCACTACTGAAACATCAGCTACCAACTTAAAGCTCTTCCTTTCTCTGTTTTGTTCTCTTTAATGACAAGAGATGAGATTTTCCTGGTTTGACCTTTGGATTAAATCTGTCAATATTGATTTTAAAATCTGCCTACAGTCCAGTTTTTTAACCCAACTCCTTTTTTTTTGTTTGTTTTTTTCCCCTGTGAAATCAGTATCTGAGGTCCCAAGTATGTATGTTTCCAGGTGGTTTACATGCATTTTAGTTTTAGGATGCTGAAAGAATTGACATAATTTTCATCATGTAAGATGAAAAAAGTCTGTGCAAATTTCATCCCATTATTACAGTTTTACTACAGTGGTATTTCAGTAAAAATATAGCATAAAGGTTTTAGTCTGTTCTAGAAAGACTCCTATACATATATGCAGTAGCAAACTTTTTACTGTAATGAAAGATGATTACTGGACCAGAACAGTTGTTGTTGAATTACTTCTCTGTGGAAGAAAATGAGGAGAAAGGAGTATTTTGGTATAAAATGGAGTCTCTTTTGGAACACCCTTGTCCCCACTATTTGCTGCTAAATACTATCTCAGCTTGATAAGCTCCCCTAAACCTGGTGCTTTGTTGCCTGCCTCACAGAAATGTTATTAGTGTGCCAGAACCCAGTTATTTACTACTGAATGACACCCACCAGTGCAGAAGGTCTCCTCAGACCTTGTCAAAACTGTGTCAAACCTTCCTGAGAGTCTCCTGGTCACAGCTTCTCTTCCTACAGCTCTGTGAGTGTCCCTCCTCCCACTGAGGACTGCATAGGAAATTTGCTACATAATACTGTAGGACTGCAGCCTTGTAAGTTCACAGTCTAGGCAGGATGCCTTAGGAAGAGAAGTACCTGTGTTTTAACCATTCTGGGAGGAACTGGGTTATTTATACATACAGAATACACACAGAATTATGAGTATTTTGAAAAGTTAAACTAATATATAATGGCTTATTGCTACTTCTGGGGGCTGGAATCTATGTGTTTCTAATAAAATTTGGCAAAATGCTGCTTTCATAGTGCTGAACTTGAATACTTTTTGGGTGTGAGGGGTTTCTTTTGTTTGTTTTGGTCTGGTTTTTTTTTGTGGATTTGTTTGTTTGTTTGGGGTTTTTTTACTACTGGCAGATGGGTTATGACTTCTATTGTAATTGAATCCTACACCCCATAATTTAACATGTTGGATTGTGAATTGAAGCAGCTGAAGTGTAGGCCCACACTCCCCTCTCCTCACTGTTTTCTGAAGATGGTAACTTCCAGCAGGGGAGGTACCAGACAACAGGCAGTGTGCAAATGACTTAAATCTATGCAGCTGTTGGCTCATTTCTATTCTGGTGCCACATGTTGTTATGAGTAATTTGTGACATTCATCAAAAGTGGAAAGTGTGTATGTTTTTCCTTCTTCGTAATGTATTTGCTACAGTTGTAGTTAAGCTGAATATTAAAGTATTAATGCAGTTTGTTTTATTAGTTAGGCAATACTGCCCTAGCAATTACTGCTCGACAGAGAGGATTTGTTCAGGGAAAGAAAGTCAAGGTGAGGCATGGCAAGGAAGGAAATCATTGGCTCCTAGTTAATCACAAAGAATATGTTACTTAGTTTCTTTATTTTCTTGTTGTTCTTAAAAATAATAGATAGCAGAGGAAAATTATACCAGAAAGAAGGGGCTTGATTAACTTAATCGGGGCAAGTTATGCAAACAAATCAACTCCTTTGTCTTTCTCTGTAAGTGCTTGGTGAATTTCAGAGTATGGACTTCTCTGTGAGTGTATTTACAGATAAGGTAATCGGGATTAATTCAGTTAGAATTAGTATAAAATGAGACCAAAGAATGACAGAATAAACAGCAGAGTCCATCCAGACTCTATATTAATATATTCATATTAATAGGCTAAAATATTTCCACCAAAGGTTTAATTTACTCTTCTAGTGATGTGTCCAGGTTCACAAAATTTGAATTCCAAGCTGCAATTTTTCACAATCTGAAGGTTTTTTGTTTCCAGGTTTGCTTTCTGATCTCTTGATAGACATTGTCTTTTACTTTGCTTTTACTCATGAGTGAATTGCAGCCTTGTTTTTTTGTATGTTCCTTTTGTTTTTCTATTTTTGATTTTCTTCCACTTTTATTGCTATCATCTTTTTTGAAAAAATATTTTTGAAAAAAATCTGTTGTAAAAAATTTAAATTAATGATAATTTTATTTTTATATTTATAATTTGTATTTTTCTTCAGTCTCTATTTTTTGTTTTAAAATAAGATGGCTGATCTAACACAAGGTAAATTTAATTAAATATTAATAATTAATAACTATAATTGCACAGCATTCCTCTGTAGTTGGTCCTTGGTGAAGGAGTCATTCTTTAAAAAAAATATTAGATGACCAGTATTTAGATTATTCCTGAATGATGGATCTAAGTTTTTCCATTTCATAATAATGATGCTACTGATTTAATATATCGTTTCTATTGCAAATTAAATCATTTTGAAGCATAAATTCAATCCTATTTGTTGAAGTAATCTTTTTATTCAAGATATGAACAAAAATTTAGTTTACCCTATGTGGTTAGTTCGATATTACATTGCTAACTCGTATAATATTTCTCTTGATTTTGACAGAGTCCAAGAGGAGTGGCAAAGTTAATACTACTTTTTAAAGTATAGTTTGCCTTTTACTAATAAAGGCGGTGCTTTTTGTATAGCATAATATTTGAAACCATCTCCTAATACATAGATTAACTAATTGAATAGATTAAGCAGTGTCAAATTTAAAGTCTTG
Source organism: Erpornis zantholeuca (assembly GCA_013400515.1). Lineage (NCBI taxonomy): Eukaryota > Metazoa > Chordata > Aves > Passeriformes > Timaliidae > Erpornis > Erpornis zantholeuca. The sequence goes on from VZTN01017050.1 coordinate 26,469, forward strand.
TGTTTTGGCAAACACCCCAAGGAAGGTAGATGTAACCATTTCTTTATTTCTTTGGGAAGAATCAGGATTGGGGATATCAAACCTGAACCCTTTCTGCAAAATAAAGACATTTAATACATTTGACATCACTAAAATAGTATTATCTGAAAAAATACTGAATTCTTGAGTATGAACTCTTTGGGTTTGTAGTACTAAGGCTGTCATACAATGAACTTTGGGGTTGGTTAGATATGAAGTTGTAATGCAGGTATCTTACCAGAATGATCTATACTAGCACTGAAGAAAGGTTGCTAAATTCCTAAAAAGAGGATGAACCTGTCTTCGGTTGAAAACAGTACATTTGTCAAATCAACCTCACTACAGGTGATGACATATACATTTTGTTTTCTTCCCCAAACAGCTTTGTAGACAAATTAAAGCAGTGAAAATTCCTGGTATTATGAAGCCTGGTCTTGCTTTGCGAGTGAGTCATTCCCCCCACCCCCCACCATTCCACATATAAATACTGAGAAGCTTGGCATAAAGAATGCAGCCTGGGGCATACCCCATAAAACTTACAATGCAATTAAATGAACAATTTCTACTGGAAATAAAATGGGCATGTTGAGTAGAATATGAATTAAACTGAGCAAGAACAGAGTCAGACAACCTTTCGTAGTACTCCAGGCTCTTGGAGAGAACCCCCAGGGTCAGCAGTACCAAATGCAGCTGACAGGTCAAGGCCAATCAGTAAAGAAAGATAACTGCAGTTTGCAATGAAAAGCAGGTCATTCCAAATTTTGATTAATGTAGTCTCAATGCTGTGGTGTCCACTCGACTGGGTTAGCAAAATAAAGACAGATAGCAGTGGATTAACTCTAACACTTCTTTGTTACACTGCAGCCGGTACAGGCTTCTGTGCTGCTGCATTCACTAAGACGAGGTTTCTCCAATTTATGATCCTTCGTCCCCATTGCCGCCTGGCCTGAAGTCTGTGGAATGACTCAGTTACAAGGCACTGCCCTGTGGACTATTTGCAGGACTACCGAAATGACCTCAAAATAACTTTGGAACAAGGCAAACCCATCACATTCTTAACATTATGATTAGTTGATGTTGGCAGTGTTTATCCTGTGGAGCATATATGGCAAAAAGGTGTCAACTTCCATGACTTTGTAAAAAAATAGGGGGACTGAATTTGTTGTCTATTGACAGTTTTTGTTACACAGAACAAAGACTCAAAACCTTTGGCTACAGAAGGAACTTTGCAAGTGTTACTTGCCAAGGCAGAAATATGAGAATATGTTCTTTTTTCTTCAAAGATAAAATTAGTTTTGATATAAGTCTTTGCAAAACAAGAAATATCAGTGAAGAATGAAATTCACTAGCAAATATGAAACTACTTGAAGAGATTTAAAACACCATTTTAAAATAATTTGTTCCAGGTGGATTCCTTCAATTTCTTTCCAGTCTTTTGTTTAATTGTTTTTCTTTTGGTGGATAAGTATTTGTGCCGTACCAGTTTGAATATATGTTACAATTGTGTTTATTAACCCAAACCTATCCATGCATAGTGTTCCAAGTCAATCTGTTAGAACTGAGTGTGTCATTTTAGACACCAGCTCTGCCATGAGATCAGCAATTGCCCTGGAAACACAAGTGCAGTCTGTATCCACACTCTACTCAGCACTGGGGGTGGGAGCTGCCTTTTGCCTGCTCTTCAGCTGCATGGAGGTGCAGTGCTCAAAGCAGGCTGCACACTGGCCTGGCAGTGCTACTGGACTATGCTCAAGGCAGAATCTGACCAGTGTAGATAACAATGAAGATGTAGACAAGTTCTGCATTTTCCTGTTAGGTAGGACAAAAATAGCATTATAAAATTACACAGGAGGTGACTTTTTCAGAGTAAGATTTAGAATTCTTCTTTTCCCATGTATCTAACCATTTAAGTTAATCTGTGATTGTTTGGTTTGGTGTGGGTTTTTTTGTTGGGAAAGAGCTATTGGCTAGCTATTTTACTGAACCGACTGCAGAATTCGTAACATGTATAGCATTGTTCTTCAAAATGTACATTGTCTTCTCTCTGCTCCTATGGAAGATTGTAAAAAAGGATATGTGTAACTTTATGACCTATGCTGTTTAATTGTGCCAAGGTCAGAATGGCAGGGTTCTCTTCGGGTGACTGCTTGATACCAAGATCTTGCCAGTATATCCTAACTTTTGATTTGATTAACAGCTGCACAAAACCTGTCCCATAGTAGAGAAAGCTTTATTTTCTTTTTAGGGAAGATTTTATTTCATTATGGAAGTATTTATTTTGTTCAGACCACAGCTGAGAGATTTGCCATAAAAATGATGTATTTACAGTTTATCAGTGCGCTGTTATTGATATTAAGTGACCATTTATCGTTTTCTTTGCCCAATCGGTAAATAAATATAAATTTCATAGACAGTTTGGAACAGTTGCCTGAATTTCTTTTGGCTTTTTCTGAGGCAGAGTGGTAAACTACTGGCTTGTAGTCCCTGCTTTGACCTTTGCGTGGGCCTGGATGTGTGAGTTCCTGTTGCAGTGCGTGTGTCAGGTCAGCCCGCAGCAGCTGCTCTGAACGAATTGGAGCAGAACATGGCAGTGAAGTCGATTGCAATGTCAGAACCTCTGCCGTCAGAGAGTGGAAACCAGGGCCCTGCCTCTCAGGGCATCTGTATCCAGCCAGCAGACAATGAAAGCAGCGGGCTCTAATGAGAAAAGGGAAGCTAGTGAAGGAGACAGACTCTGTGAAATTTATTAGCTGGTGCAATAAAGCTGCTTCTTTGGGAGTGAACCTGAAGTGGCCTCTGAGTTAATTTGGGATGAAAAGCCCAGCAAGGGAGGCAGTTTATTGGGGTTCATCCTCTTCATAACCCAAGATATTGACCCCTACGGTCTCCCAGCCAGCAGCAAAAATATCAGACTCTCCCATTTGTGCACAGTACCGTTTATTTTCATGTAATAAAAACACCCCCTGAGTCTGTTAACTATTATCCATTTCCCTTTGCAGGATGTGTCGTACCAGTCATCATTGAGAATATTGCTTTCAGACTCATTTTAGTTTATAGCCCCAAATATTTCTTGTTTGCTTTGAGTAATTGTTTTCTGTTAAAAATTGTGTAGCTGGCTTGTTAATTAGTAAGATATAAACCAAATACATCACTGCATTTTTAAAGCTATGGTGCCAGCTAGTGGTGAGAGATGATAGACAGTGTCTCAAGTGTGACATTTATCTAAGTGTACGGTATATTTTTATTTGCAACATGATAACGTGACATTAAGTTTTATTTGTCAGTTATAAGTACCTTGTGACCAAAAAAAAATGAAACAAAATGAGACTATGCTATAATTGTACAGTCGGATTTTAGTTGAGTATTGTTTATTTGAAACCTTGCTGCTATTATTGACGCAGTAATTGTATAATTCATCAGACCATTTGCCAGCGAAGCCTTTTAATCCTTAGTTTTTCACGTGTGAAGATCAGTTCTTATGCGTTTGAAGCTGCAGGTGCTCTTTTACTTTGCTGGAAATCTGAATTTCTTAAAAAATGCAGTAGACTTTAGTTGTGAGCAGCAGAAGGATGCTTAGAATGTTTCTGCAATTGATTCACTTGTCCAAATTAAGAAGAGTTTTAGTTTGGCCAGTGCAGGGCAAAAATCCTAATTGATTCTATTTGTTTAGCTGATGCACCTTACTGAGATGAAAATTCTGTATTTTATTAACATGTGAGTAAATTTCAAACAATTCATTATTCACATGCACTGTCTGTATTCATATAAGCTCACAACAGAAAAGAAAAATAAGCAACCCCTAAGAAAATTTGTAAAGAAATGTAAAAAATAACTTATTTTTCTTTCTAACAAGGAGTCATTGACAGGTCATCTTTTCCAGTTTAATTAAGCAATAACCCATCTCAGTGAGGTTGTGGAAGGCTCTTGAATACTAATAAATAAAACCAGAAGATGAAGCATTTCTTTCATTAAACAGTAGGAGCTGTTTATAACTCTATTACTTACTGTTAAAATCAATTATTATTACTAATACTCTTCAAGTAATTTATAACTGAAGGCACACTGAAGGTTGTAAAGCAGAACTTTTCTTTTTAAATGTCAGACATAGCCATGAAGGTCAGCTCTTGTGAATAAGGACACCTCAGATGAACATACTTGTAATAATATTTGTGAAGATAGATCTCATGTTAGTGACAGCTGCCGGCAGCAAGCAAAGCTGCCACAGTCTTACCTCTACTCTAATACATGTGACTACACTGGTGTAAAATACAGGGATGTTTCTAATCCAAGGGAATGAAGAAGATTGAATTATTTTTGTATGACATTGAATCAGCCGAGTTAGACACAGAAGAAATTTATTTAAAAGATACACTTGAACTATCAACCTATGCCAGAAATAGTTTTCTGTTATGCAAATGAATTGTGTTCTAATAGGTGTGAAAGAATTTCAAGGGCACATGGTGCATGTTTGTTTCTTTGCATGTAACTACTTGAAATAAACTGTCATGGTTTCATCATACTCTTCCTTCTGGTTCCCTTTCCATACCAGTGTGTCTGCAACAGGTGTGCACTTTCTCCTTTTTCTCCTGTGCTGTTACAACACAGTTGCTTTAATTTAATACTACAGGGAATATTTCAATGGAAAAAAACCCTTATATCCCTTAAAATATTAAAATGCACGTATGAATCTTCACTGATTTCTCAACTGTGAGCTTTATAATATGTGTTTAATGCTGTTACCTTATTTATTGAATTGTGTGCTTTCTTCTGAAAATCGATAGTCTCTTAATGTTTATATAACTTTGGATTCAATAAATAAGATTTTAGTTTTTCAAAGAACATATTGTGTGTTGCCCAGTTGCAACAGTCATAGAAGATGAGGTAAACACTTTGAATTTGAAATCAACAACTGTCATTCTACAGTCCAATCTTTCTCTTTTTGTGCTTTAAATTAAAGCACAAATTAAATTTACAAATGTCTATAAACATAGTATCAGCGTGTAAACCACCATTTTTATTGTATTTTATTGTAACTCCACTGTCATTAAAAAAAGAAGTTTCTTATTCAGACTAATATCTATGTTGTCAGCACTGATTAAATTGCCAAGGCATTTGACTTCCAAACAAAATAATGTGGAGTTCAGTGACATAAACATAAGGACCAATATTTATTATGTTGATACATCCATTTGGATTGACAGTCTAGCTATCACAGTATTAGACACAAAATGTATTTCTTGTCCTAAATTAATAATTTATATGGAAGACAGAAATTATACAAAAAGATTATTTTAAAAACCATTTAAAGTTTATTTTTCACACTATTACTGGGTAAGATATAAATTTAGCAGTTTGCGTTCTTTGTTACTCTAGAACATGTCTTGTTAGTACAACACTGAAATAATATACACTTAGTGGATTCTAAACTGGATACCCTTGTGCATCTCATAAAACTGTCTGAAATGTATGTATTTAAAAATCTGTATGATACATTAAGTTCAGTGGACTTAGAAAAATCCAGAGTTTAATAATGAAGCTTATTTTTTTAAAAAAACAAAAAGCTTAAATAAAACCCCTGACAAAATTGAGTTATCATATAATTCCTTTAAATCCACTGATGTTGTGTTGGAGTTGTTGGAGTAGAATATGATACCATGGCTGATGAAGTGGGAAAAAAGCTTCACAATAATTTTGAAATCAAGAGGAATGTGTTTGGAAAGCCCTTTGGCAATGATAACCACAAACAGACAAAACCACATGAACCCCAGGGAAACAAACAAAACCCCCACAAAAAGAACCAACCAAACAGGTGCTCTATTATTTACAAAATGGTCCCACATTTGAGTACCTGGGGGCACTGTTTGTGCCTTCCCCTTGGAATGCTGTCACTGGAGCCCTCCGCAGGGCTCTGTGTCAGAAGATGGAGTGCCCGGTATGGGAGTTGGCCACATCTGTCAGGAAACTGCTACAGATGGTTCAACTCATTAGCTGCCAGAACTCCTAGCAAACATCATCCGAGAGTATGGGGACCTCGCTTGGACTAAATGTTAAGCTTGCCTCCTGTTCAGTGTCATTACATTTTCTGCAAAATAAGATCCTTAACCATTTATGTTAGAGACTGGATACTCTTGGATGTAACCAGTCTGCAACTCTGTTTTGTTCAAGTTGCAAATGTAAAATAATTAAATTAATACTGATTCCACCACCCAAACAGTGTATCTGTTAAGTTTTGGATATATCTGGTATTAGTACATCTCCACAATGATATCACAACTGTGATGCGATGAACTCCAATGTAGTATACACTTCGATTTGCAATGCCTTTCTTTAGTATCACATCTATATTGTGATGTGTGCTGTCACTCATGCAGAATTCCTCAGCTTACCTATCTTCCTGTCGATTGGTATTTCTGGCGAAGTTGTTCCGCATTTGTGTGAGTGTTGTGGCAGCACAATCACAGCAAGTGTTCCACAGTCAGCTTTGCGGCAGAGCCAGCAGAGGGAGCAGACACATTGGTGTTTTATGGTACTGACAGATTTTGGCCATTTTTCCCTATTGTTTTTGCAAATGCATGTATTTTCATATATGTGGCCACTATATATGAGATTGTGGGCAAATGTCTGTGCACTGGAAGTTCAGTAACTGTGGAGAAAAGCTAACCTGTCGACTGTTTTGTGATTACAAAATTATCTTTGATTTTGCAAAGATTTGCATAAATAATTTGTGTACTGAGAGTAATTATTTGTGCTGAGATTTTTTGTACCCTGGAAAGAAGAGACTTTCCCTTAAAAAGGCCCTTCAGTTATACTTCAGAGCACTCTGCCTTTAGAAAAGCCACAGCATAAATTTAAGTACAGGTTAAAATGACTTCACACACTTGCAAGGTCAAGCCCTTAATAAATCACTGTACACATTGTGTGCAGTTCACCTGTGTGAAATAGGCTTTAAAAGACTGTTCTGGTCATAGCTGATATTTAGAGATACATTTTGGGTGTACGCAAACAGACTTCAGTTACATCTAAATGTGAAAATTGCGTGGGAGTTGTTCTCACATGAGTGGTCATTGTACCTTAGGCCTGCTCCCAAAGTTGGCAGGAATTTTACATGAAGAGGTGTCAGGGTAGAAAGGTGAGGGTCTTTATACAATCTTGTGTGTGTTTAAACAATACAGGAAAGTAAGTATTACTTTGTAAATGATGTTGTTTGCATCGTGATTTAAACTTTGTTTAAATACTTTTTTTTGTGATAGCATTATTGCACTCTGTGCTTGGTTAAGCCAGGCGGGGTTGATTATCATTAAGTGTTATTTATTTCTATTTTATTAAGCCTCCTTTTACATTCATGTTACAGGTTAATTTATACTTTTATTTCATGCACTACTTGGCTTTACTGATTAATATGCCCCATGGCATTCAATAAAGCCAGGCAGTGGAGGAAATAAGAGTGGTATTAATTTCTAACATTGCTATAAATTTGCCTTAATAAAACTAGCTCAATAACACTGCAGTAGTAGTACAATGGATGCCTCCAAATTGTTAGCAAAGACACAACTGAAAGAACAACACATTTTTTTCCAGAATTTAAGAATGCATTGCTGTCTTTTTACTAGTGTTCAAATTAGGCTACCTGTTATAATACTGAATGCTCTTACATTGTGTTCTAAAATACAGTATATATTTTTCAAAAAGAATGATTATTTTACTTAGTCATTCAGTTCAATCATAAGCAGATAAATCCTCTGGATCCTTTCAAATGCCTTTTGCATTTTCACGACCACTGTAGCTTAACAGACAGGTTTCAAAATATCAAGGAAAAAAGGGAAAGTTCTGGACTATAAGGGCAAACAGAAAACAAGAAAAATTAGAACAATGGGTTTTCTTTTTAGCAGTAAAATAACAACTATTGATTTATATTTTCCAGTATTTTTCCATTGATTTATTTACATGTTGCTTTGTAGTAGGGGAAAATTCTCAAGAAAGAAACACAGATAGGATTAGTGAATGTTAGTTTTAGGTGCACAAACTACTCGTTTTAGTGGAAATATTTTTGCTATATTTTCTTTATGAAATACTAACTATGATAGATGTATTTTTTCAGGTCTAGATTGTGAAACCTATGTAGCATAAAATCCTTAAGTAAACTTTGCCATGTAGCATCTTGTTGTGACACATTTTTTACCCATGCCTGCATTCCTTTCTTACTCAAACTCAGATTGACTTAACTCAAAATTTCACTCAGAAAGAGAGGTTTGGATACAGCTGTTATTTGACCTCAGTACACAATGAAAGCATGATAAAGCAAGGTGTCACAGAAAAATCTGAACAAAACCACAGCCTGAAAGAATTGTCAAATCTCAGAGCTTGATCCTAGAATGTTCATGGAGAAGCTTGATCCTGAAGTCATTGGGATATGAGCCTTCTCTGCACTTTGCTGGGTCAGACCTTAATAAATTGCTCAACACATTTTGCAGAGATCACCTGTGGGGTGAAAGGCAGCAAATGTTTAATAGGATTAATATAAACATTGTATATCAAATAGAACTTATTTTACATTCAGGCAGCTATGAAGATAATACTGTCATTTTGATAAGTGTATTGGTTAGTTAAAAATCAGATGGGCAGCAGACTGACTGCTATCATTTGTTTTACTAAATAATATGAATTTACATGATGCATAGTCTAAGAATCTACCAGTGTAGATTCAAATTCAAATTTTAGGCTTTATGTAATGATCTTTGCTTAATATGATTTTGTTAATAGTAACAAAGCCTGTGAAATTGCCTTACTTACTATAAAACTCATATATATCCAGACATAGCATTTAATTAGGTCATATGATGCTGCTGTAGTTTAACTATGTCAAATAATTTTGTTTAAGTGTTCTATAACCTTGTAATTGTAGAGACACTGAAGTTAGGTATGGAAATGTTGTCCTCACATGTGCAGGGCACAGCCATGTCTGTTCTGTGCCCTGCATACATGATGTATGATATTTTGTCTGGGCTAACTTCTTGTGGAGTTCCATTTTATCAACTGTTTTCTTGGAAGAACATTCAGCTTTTAATGGAAAACTAAATTTCTTCCTTTATCTAACTTTTAAAAAAGGTATTAGCCAACAATAGGTGTAATGACATTAATGGGCATGTTTGATTCAGTGTTTTAAGAGGGGGTATAGTTTGTAATACTTTGAGGGAAATTTGCCAACTGCTGTCCCAAGCTGGATAGCTTACTCTAGAACTGTACTTCATGGAAGCTCCTATATATGCCCCTGGAGTGGTGGAAAATTAGATTAGATAAATTGACCATTGATTAGATTATTTGGCAGTTTAGTTTGCCAGAAATGATGAAAATCTGTACCATGTATTAATACAGGTGATCTGTGCAGCCCATGAATGCTTTCCGTCTTTCATCGGCAAGAGAAGTTTGAGCTACTCATTTGCTCTCTGGGTAAGGCCTTTGGGGTGTATGTGAAAGATACTGAGAACATTTTCTTTCTGCTGCACGCATAAACGGAAGATAAGATTATTAAAGGAAAATCCACAAGAGTAATTTTTCACATTTAACCCCGTAATGCAAAAGTATAGATCCATTTTCTGCTTGGATCACCACAGCCAACAGAATAAGCTGCAGCATTTACAAAACAGAAAAATGTGTGTTTGGGCTGAGAGCAAAACACATGCAGTTAAACAGGAGCAGGTCTCTTCAGTGTTACCAGTGTGAGGTCTGGGCAGTGGAATGAATGAGAATGTCAGCCTGGGTGCTGCAGGTAAGGCAGGAATGGTTAAAGCAATGTAGTTTTCTTTGAGAGTTTAAAAAAAGCAGTCCATTATAAAGGGGTGTCTGAAAAGAAGGGTGAATCCTCCTCTCCATATCTTGCCTTCAGGCAGATGTTGAAACAAGAATGTTCACTCTTCTTTCAGTGTTTCTCTAAGTGTCTGTTATCAGTAGGGGTAAACTGATGTTTTGATGTTCTTTTTGTTTAATTTTGTTGTGTGTTGTGCTTTTCCCCTGACCCATATGTCACACCTGTACTTCTATGGATCAGAGAAAATTCTGTACTTTTGTGGAAGGAAGTACATAGTGTATTTCTATTCTGCCTCTCAATAAAATGTTTCTCCCTTTCCAATATATTTTTATGGAATTGAAAGGTGTTGCCTTTATTTATCGGCTGGTGGTAAATATTATTTACACCGTCTTTACAGCACAATCTTGGAAGAGAAACTGTGCTCTAAAAATTGTTGTTAAGTTCTACATTTCTAGCCATGTGTTTAAGTGGCATTTGTTTCAGAGGGAATAGATCTCTTCTCAGATGACGTTTTCTGGGAACTAGAACCAAAAATCCAAAACCTATATAGCCAAATCCCTGCCTGTATCTATAAGAAGACCATAAACTGATCTGAAGAAACAGCCAAACAGGACAGTAATTAGGATCATTGAAATATTTTCTGGATGTCTGAGGCAAAAACGAATGTAGTAACACATAAGTACAGTCCTTTCTAGATGAAGTGTTGGAGAGCGTTGAGCTGATCTAGTGCTGATGCTCATGAGGATTCGAGCGGTGCTTTATTTAGGCCTTCTCGCAAGCAGCAAATTGCACACGGCCCCCGAAGTGCCTTGGACCGGTGCCTGGGATCGGTGCCTGGGATCGGTGCCTTGGCTGTCCGCCTCGGAGCGGTCACTGGCGGGATCTCGCTCGCTCCGCTCCTCGGGCCGGGGCGGGGCCGTTCCCTGCTCGCCGGGGCCGCCAGGGGGCGCCGCCGGGCCGGGCCCAGCCCTGCAGGGCGGGAGCTGAGGCCGCGCTGGGGCTGACGAGCGGCGCTCAGCCGGAATAAAACATGCCGTAAAATTCACGTCACTCCCTCCAATTCCTATTATATGATCATTTACTGGCGATCATTATGGGATCACTGTACGGAGAGCCGTTCTGCTGCCTCTGCAATCCCGCACGTAGCTCCATGGCAGCGAGTCACTGCTTTGCAATCTATGCAACTACCTTTTCCTGCAAATAGTCGCAATCTTAATAAAGAGATAGGAAAATGAAGGTGTGATAGGGAGAAGAAGGATATAAATTTGCATATAGCCATAATTCCCTCCCATATTTGCTTTCACATATTTGTTTAAAATCCTGTTTGAAACGCAGATGTGGAGAAATACCTAGGTGTGTGTCCTACCCTATAAACTATTAGAAGTTGAATTCATTTGATGGGTTTTGTATGGATTGTAGTCTAGCTGCAATCCTGGACACAGTGGTTATAGAGATAATTTTAGGAACATTTGCCTCTTTCTGCAGTTTGTGGAAACTCCTTCCTTATGTATTGGCTGGAAATGCAGATACAGAAGGGTGAACTTCACATTTTGCCCATCACATTACTGCTGCTCCTTACATGATAATAAATAATGACGGTTGTAATGATGATGATAGCAATAACAATACTATTAACAACTGGCATGAAGAGCAGAACAGACAAAAGGTCTTGCTACTAGGGAAAATCATCAGAAACACTCTGTGCACTTTCTGTCTTCTCATTTGAGCAGATGCTTCCTATTGAGGTCTGTTAAGTGGAATGTTGTTTTGAGGATCCTTAGGGAGTGTGGCTTTGGTTTGCTGCAGTTCAGCCCAGGTACAGAGCCCCACTCTAACTGAAAGGTGCAAGCACGCATTGCAAATTGCTGAAGTATGGCCTTTCTAATTAAAACTCAGTGGGCCTCCTTTTATTGGGCCTTCCTAGGACTGATGCTGGGCAGTTTTATATTTATTTAAAGTTTTTATGAAATAACTAACCGGCATGCATATAATGAATATATGAATTTATCTAAAACTAGATGTTGGCAAAGGAGCGCAGGGAGGTTTTCACAGGGGGGTGGTGCTCTTAGCCTGGTGCTTTTATGAAACAGGTACATTTATAGTACCATAGATAGAATAGGTCTTACTTGCATCACCTATTATTCTATTTGTACTATTATATCAAGATTTTTTTCCAAAAATCCAGCAACCTTTATGCTTGGATTCCCTTTATAATCCTGCCCAATAATTTCAGCTACTGAATTTAGGGAGAGTACAAGACTTTCTGGCTTCGGAATTCCATCTAAGGAGATGCATCTGAGAATATGTTTTTTTTTTCCATAGTTATTTTTATCCCATTCTTTGTTAGAGGAAATATGTAGGAAAAATATGTTTCTAAAATGTGTTCCCAACTGTGATAGTTGTTACAAAGCAGGGGCTTTTTTTAAAACTCTAGAGGATCTTCATTCAAATTGCAACTTTTTTTTTTGGCATTTGTTACTTGGTAAAGAAAAGATGGGAATGACAGAAGGAAAAGATGAGAAACAGGTTACAACAAACGGAATCTCTTCAGAGCAGTACACTTCTCACCTCTGGGTGCCACTGTTCAACTGTTTCTTGTGCGGTGACCATCTGCTTAAAAGTCCAGCTCTTATTGGAGAAATATTCCCTGAAGGAAACCATTAAAGAGATACTGCCTATGTATCTGCATAATTAAGAAACAAGTTTTTGATATATGGATATTAGTTATGCACTGTTTTCATATGCTTTTAACATGCTGAACAAGGAAACAGTAAACAGTCCACATTTGTTTGGTTAATTGAGAGTAGTCTGGTAGTTTATTTAAAACTTTTCTTGCCTTTTTAGTTAGAAGCTGAAACCTGAATGTGGATTTTTTTTTCATATAGATGAATACTAGAACAGATTTATTAAGTATGCGGATTGACTGTAATAATTCAGTTGATTTAAACAAGTTTTACAATAGCAACAATGATTTGCTTTATTGCCCACAGCATTCATAATTCAAAAATCTATTGACTGATACAATTTCTTCTCAAATACTGTAGAACTCTTAATATTCAGAGCAAAATTAATTGCAGTCTGTGTATCCAGCTGTTCCACCATATTAATTATATTGTGACTATTTCTCCTAGAAACTCAGCCAGGGCAACTTATTGCTAAATGACACTGGACCTCTTCTGTGAACTGTTCTATGATTAATTCTAGTCAAATAAAACTCTTCTATGAATGAAATCAAGTGTGTCATTTAACTCCTTCATTACTATAAGGTGTATTTAGAGCAACTTCTTCAAAATAATAACAATTGCATTTTATGTCATGAAATGTCCCTTTTCTCAGCCAGGGGGAAACACTGCTGCTGTCTTGCCCATACCTTCAATCTAGTTCTTCCTGCACCCTGCTGAGCGCTGCAGTCTATCAGTGAAAGCCAGCAAGCCTTTTCATATCTGCACACAGACAATGGAAAGTTCCAGCATTGCCTCATAAACAGGCATGGGCTGCATTTATTTCTATTCAGTAGTTCTGTATATGTTCTATATATGCATTTGTTCAAACTGGTAGAGGAAAAATTCAGACAAAAACATCTGTTAAAAATTAATTTCAACTTTGTCCTGGATTTGTACATTTTCTTTCTATCCAGTTTCATTGGAAAATCCCAAATAAATAGAACACTTCAAAATAAAAGAATTTAACTTTATCCTGGGAACATGCAGTTTAGGTTTTGGAAAGGGAAATGTGTAATAAAATGCTGCTCAAATGAAATTGGTAAAGCTGTAAAATACGTAAGTGGAAACTTTGAGGAAACTGGCAATGAGAAACTGGAAATCAAGCAGTAATTTAAGTTTCACACAACCATCCTTTGCATGTGTGAGTACAAAGGAAAGACTAGGAACAAGTGTGAGTCAGACCTCTCCTCTCAGGAACTGAAGGGACGGAGATTCCCAACATCTGTTTCCTTAACTATCACCCAGAGGATACTGGTGGTAAATCACAGTAAGTAAAAATAGAATCAGAAAAATAGCTCAAAACAAATGAGGTACTGTATTTTGCTGTACTTTTGCAGTAGATCTGTATCCATCTCAGCTTTCATCAGTGTTCAAACTGGATGTGTCAGCTTATATTAACTTCTAAACAGATCCTTTAAAATCACAAGCATGACTACTAAGGATGTTCCACAGAACAGCCAGCCAAATTTGATGCCTCAATGGGAGATTTATCCTGCTCACATATTTTAATGCATGTCCTAATGTCATTGTTATAGGATAAGATGGCCAAACACTTTGGTAGAGTTAATCACTGCACTTCTTTTGGAGTGAATGGGCCTGCATCCAGTTGAATCAACTCTGGTCCAGCCAAGAGACTCCAGCTGGAAGAGTGAGTTTGTATGTGTGAATTATTTTAGGTGCCCCATTGATTTGTATGTATTTTCCATGTCATCAGTGAAGGCTGAAGTAATAATACTTTGCCTTGAAGGGCTCTAACAAAATTTGGTTAAAGTACTGTGAGTTCTTAATCTGGAAGACACATATAGTTGCAAGAAATTCTTATCAACCTTAAGAGTTCTGAGTTTATGCTCAAACATCAGACATGTAAAATAATGTTTTTACTATTTCTTAAGGTTGAGATATTTAAAAAAATATCAGTGTGGAATCAGCATATCTTCAGTATTTCCTATTTGCTGTGAATAACCTTGTTTTTAGGTATGGAAATGCAACACGACTCAGACTTCGAAGGAAATCCCAACCTTTTATTTTAGAAATACGTTTCTTTATGTGTAATTATTATGAGCTACTAATGAAATCTATAATACTTTAGTAAATAATAGTTACAGGTTTTAAGAAATACAGCAATTTTAATGAAATAGATTTCCGAGTAAGAAAAGTGAACAATACTTAGCAGAGTTGATCCAGCAAGTTATCATTGACAATTCTTAGTGACTACCATTTCATAATATACTATTGTCAAGAGAGAATAAAAATTTTATGTCTTTTTTTAGTATTTTTCCTCCTCATATTTTGAGGAGATGTATGTTTTTAGTCTTGTTTTATTCATAATAAAAGACCATTTAATTTTATTTCCAACACAAAAATGTTTGAAGGAAAGCATTTTTTTCTAGAGAAGTTAATATTTTTGTAGAAATAGCCCTAATTTTTTTTTTTTTGGTTGTGGAATGAAACATAAAACAAATAAAACAGTAAAAATATGACCAAAAAAGTGCAATCATATATGCAATAAGTACTAAATATAAGTCACTGTTGGTTACAAGCTGTCAAGCAGAAAAGATAAAGCTTTACAATGAGGAGCACCTAACCTACTACCTCCTCTTGGTGTTATATAGGGAGAATTTGACTTAAATAATTTTCACAAACAGAGCAATAGCAAATTAACAATTCAAGATTATATAAATTATTTAAATCTTTAATTCCCCAGAATTAAAATTCTGAAAAAAAATCTTATTGTATGGTTCTGAAACTGCTGAGCTTAATCATGTGATTCTCATCTAACCATAAGTATTTCTTGTTTATAATTATTTTAATCTTTGCTCTATTGTGCATTTAGTCCAGTTTATCACAGTTACCTTACTAAGGCAGTTTTCTTTCCTTGGCATTCACGTAGTTTAGAATCTGAGCTTTGAAGAGTACATTTTAAAAGAAAGTATTTCTTACATTTTTAAGCATGTTAAAATATGCCATTTATTATTTATTTGTATTTTGCTTAATCGTAGCCAGGGTTCCACAACACCATATTCTTAGGGTATGTGTTGTTATGCAAACACAAGCACTGACACAGAGACCTTCCTCTTAAAGAGTTTGTGAATAGACTTTCACAATGACTAGTTGTTGTTGTACCCACAACACCCTGTGGCTTTATGATGTATCACATTGAATAACCAAGAAAAGATTACTGAATACTATTCGGAAGTCCCCTTGACACACTGATGATCCAGCTCCATTCAGTCCCTTGTGCTTACATCTGTTTGTGACACGATCATTTCTAGTGGCTTTTTTCCAGTAGTATTTGAGTGATGTAGTGTGGTGAGTGCACCAGCTGCTTCAGGTGCAGATGGCGTTTTCCTTGTGTGCCTTTTAATGCCATTTGGCATTTGTTTTCTATTCCGTGTCTTGACTCATTCATTCAGGAGCTGTAGTGACTGAAACACATCTGATTTGGTCACTGAACATCATACATGTTTTGTCTTATATTTGCTGCTGAGAAAAAATGTGAAAGACCCTGAGAAACACATGAGGCAAAGAAGGCACCAGGCAGATTAAATTATGTTAGAATTTTTTTCCTGTCTGTATGTAGTTTTCTTGATTTAAAAACCAAAAAAAGAACATTATCTACATTATATATTTTTTTCTGGTATAGTTAAGATGTATTAATTACCCCAAGCATCCCCCCCTAAAATAATGGCAGCAGTTTTTATTAGCAATGAGGGGAACACCCTAAGAATTTAAGGCCACTAATAATTGCAATGTGCAATTTGCTATGGCTTTCAAAAGAATTATACTAAGCTAAATTATTTTTCTGTGCTTTCTCCCACCAATCATGTAAACAGCAACATTTATTTATTTATGCTGCTGATTTTGCCGTTCAGTCTCTGCTACTGTAACACTAGAATTTGCTGATTCATTCAGTAATGTTTTGCGACATCCATTTTCACACTGCATTTGGTTAAAAACCCCATCTGGCTCTGCATGACTGGGAAGCTCTGCTCATAGCTCCAAAATCAAGAGCTATGAAATGACTAAACTTGTCTGCAGATTGTTTAGTCACTGGAGGCAAGATTTAATGAAACTCTTGTCTGTTCTGTCATAGGAGCCTTTGTAAGCAATGCAGCTCATTATTCCTTGTCCTAAATGAGTGTCTACATTTTAGAAATAGTCTTAAGTATTGTTTTAATTAGATTTCTGTAAGTATGCATATTAAAAAAATGTATAAAAATAATTGAATTTTTGTATGTAAATATATATATATACACAAATACAGTATAAAAACATGATACTTTCTGGAAGATGTGTAGGCTAATGGAAGTTGGATGCAATTTTAATATGAACCAGAATGATTTCTAGAAATTGAGGTAGAAAAAAAAAGCAAAATACCCATTTCTATGATGACTTAGGGGGAGTATTTTTAAATTAGATGGGCAGCAGGGTTAATACCAATTTTAAAGCACCTGCTGACCCTCCCCACTACCCTTCCTAATGGGTCCTCTGCTGCAGATGAGCAGGAAGTGGATTATTCTAAAGTGTGGGAGGATTTTGATTTGCTTTTTAGTAAAGCCTGTAGCACAATCAAAGCCATGAGCCTTTCCAAGAAACAGGAGTCTTGACATGAACTTGCTTGGAAAAAAAAATGTGACAGAGCAAACAGAAGCCAAACTCTGTTCATAATGTTTTATTTCTCTTGGAGCTTAGTTTTAGGCTCCCTTCCTTTTGATGTGAATTATTAATACATTTAATAATAAAATAATTACATTTGTATACATGTATTACTTAATTTCACCTGTGCAGAGGAAGTGGTGGGGGTTGACCACTTACCTAACAGCAGGAGATACTGATATAATCAGCCTGCCCTGCTTGTTAATACCAGTAGGAACAAGAGTAATACCAGAAGCAGGACATGACATAGCAGTGCACCACTCTCAAAAGAGACATGTTTGTGTGTTGCTTATAGTTGGATGGCCTTGCTGGGGCATCAAATAGGTAAGCACCTGAGCTGATGGGAAGGGGGAGTCAGGTTCATGCAGCCAGGTGCAAAAGCTGAGGGAGGGAAGCAGGGAGATGAGCAAAGTCTATGGGTCAGAGGGGAGACAAGATTTCTGTGTTTTGTATTAGATACAGTACAGGATTCTAGATTCTCCCATCTTGACTTCACTGTCACATAACAGGTTGTGTAGCATGTCTTTTTTTTAGCAAGTTGATGCAAAAGGTACTTAAAACTATTGAAGTAATCCTACAGACCATATTCTGTTTTGAAGTAAATTTCCCCCGGCTTCAGTTTTTCTGGCAAGTGTATAAGAATAAGTAGAAATTGCATCCAAGTGTCAGATTTAATCAGTGGCCAGTATTTTATAGAAATGCACATGTAGAAAACATGGCAAATACCTAGTTTGAAAAAGACGCAACTGGAAGCTCCATCTCTAAAAAGGCAAAGTGGTCTTGTATGTGGTCTTTTCTTGTTAGGAAAAAGAAAACTTTGTAAGTGTGTACTTCTCTCACTTTTCACTTGATTTTTAAATGTTTGCCTTTGAAAGAAAAAGCAGTCGGTGATCTTTTCATTCCAAACGTGTGTCCTTTTATCCTCACAAGGTGGTTTTGCATTATCATTCCAGCTCCTGGGACTTTGTCCTTTTAACAGTTGACTCTAAATTACAGTTAATTTACAATTAGCTAATAAATTCTAATTTCTTCTTGTTCAATAGGCACACTTGTTTGCTACACATTACTAAAATCTTTTATTTGAACCTCAGTTCCCTCCCAAGCTTTATACAGCACTCTTTGCTATCACACTGGTGTTCTTCATAACAATTTGTTTTAACCAAATTTTCAGAAGATAAAGTGCCATTATGTCAATTTTACAGATGCAAAATGGAGACATATAGAAACAAGAATTAAAAGAATCTACTAGCTCTAGGAGCATGGCTTGACAGTAGTCTTGTTTTTTCTGAGTATCTGTATTATATCATAGCATTAGTAATATACTAGCATGTTAAGAGCTCTGTGCCCATTGATTCCAATTATTCCTGTCATGCATGAAGAATACACGTTTGGTGATCATTTAAAAAAATTGCTTTTAGTTACTTGCCCAATGTGTAAGGAATGTGTAAATCAATAATAGCTTCTAATTCTGTAGGTTTCAGGAAATTATCTGTTCTGTTTCCACTAATTTTTAATTCTTTTAATTACATAGTGTAGCCTACTTAATGTAACATATACTTCTGGTTGTGGCAAAGAATGTAAAAAGATCTGAAAAAGAGATGCCAAATAGTATACAAAAGCTTTATGAAACATCAACCCAGGCATTATTAAAATGGTTATTTGTTTCATGGCTAACTTCAAACATATTAATTAGAGAACCTGATTTGAGACAACTTGTGAGGTCCTTAAGGTATTTCTGGAAATAACAGACTGAGTTCTGTCACATTTGATCTGGCTCACTAAAATGGAGGATAGTGACAATCATAGGGGCTGGACTCCAATGTGCTGAAGTTGCAGTGCAAATGAATTTTCACTGTAATTTCACATTGAAAATACACCTGCACCCTTCTGCAGTGAGTGAAACAGTGTAAAAAGCCTTCTATAAAAATTCCAGTGCAGAGCAGCTCCAAACTGCAGTCAGACAGGGACCCTGTGTGACAACTTATCCAAAGCTCTTTTCTTTCAGTTCTCATCATCCTCTCTTATTCCCCCTTGAAATTGTCGTTCTCTTTGCTTTTCAGGATGTTTCTAGGTGTTACAGTGACTTTTGCTCTAGTTAGGTTTGTGGAGGACTTGCAAGTTCAAAGCCTTGTTTGGCTACTGAGGGGTGATACTTTTCACTGAATAACAGCTGCATCTGTGCCTTGCATATCAACAAATTTTCAACTTGGCTGCTACCTGTAGACTGTCTCTTGAGAACTGTTCATTGTTGGTGAAATGAAAGTTGGTGGTTTGAGCAGCCTGTAGATTTTATTTATATTTACCTTCTGTTTAACTGATTTTCTGCATGCATACACAAACTATAAAAACCTATTTATTTCAAGCAATCCCAGATGGAATGTGAGGAAATGCTTCTATCCAAAATTTAACCCACAAAGGACATTTGGGTCAAACAGTTACTTTTATCTATTTGTGGTGACTAAATGTTACATGAATGTGTCTTGCAGGAGCTGTTAATGACTGATGGTTGTATCCAGTCCTGGATACAACAAATGTGAGGAACTCTGCTGGCCACATTCAGTTGTAACAGGTCTGGAACTGGTCCGTTCAATTCAGTAGATTAGTGCAGGATGTAATCTGATGCTGAATTTGATTCACTGTGGTTATTAGGTGTGTGAATATGAAGAAAATAGTGTTTTGTGGAAAAACTATTAACAGCTAAAAATCGACATAATTATTTCCATTGGGCATTTCTTCAGTAGGTGTTCTGTGTCACAGAATTAATTCTATGAATGAGCATGCGCACTCTTTTTTATCGAGTTTTTGAATGTTTGTGAAAACAAGATCCTTTCATCTCTTTACAAGACACCAAAAGGTTTGTCTGCTTTTAAGGCTTGAGTTCTCCTCCTGGGAGCCCAAGTGAGGATAAACTTCAAAGTCTGCTGAGTATACAGGTGACTTGAACCAACCCTGGCTCTGGATCCATACAATGTGGATACAGATTCTACTACTTCAAAATTCTGTTATAATATATAACACAGCATTTTGTCAGGCACAAGCTGAGTGTGCATAAAATGTATTTATATGTTTCTCTTAAGATTTGAAGCCCCATTTCTTTATTCTCTCTAAGCTGGAGAACAATTATTTATTCCATCTATAAGTAGTGCATCTGTAGTTAATTGGACTAGTAATTGGCTAGGATGGAATATTTTTTGGGAAATGATAGAAGTGTTGAGAGCAAATGACTGGACAACTTTTATTCTTGCTTTTCTTTGAGCAAGAATAACAGGATATGATGATTATGTTATATTTAATTGCACACCTATACAGTCAGTACTCTCTAACTAGGCCCAGAATCTGTCCAATAGTATATTTTTCAATGCCTACTGAACTATTTTTAATGAAAGGACACAGAACATCTTTACAGATATGTAATAATGGAAGGGGTTTTCTGTATTTTTAAAGGAAATTTTCAACAGCTGTGATGTAAAATTGGTTATTTCCTGGCAGTTAACACTCAAGTTTCACATAATAAGCTTTGTTTTCCTAGCAAACCGATGCCTTAGTACTGTAGGATTAAAATTCTAAATCATATCAATGAAATGCCTGTTTCCATTTTTAATTGTTGAAGTCAGAAAGGGAATAAAACGACATAATTGCAAATGCATTTGGATTTCAATTTTAAGAGAAAGCTGCCATTTTAAATAAGTTCAGTAACTCCTGGGAGCCAAGATAATTTTCAAAAGATAATAAATTTGAAAAAAAACCC
>VZTN01017051.1:27353-38590 GCA_013400515.1 Erpornis zantholeuca
AGAGTGATGTTGGAATTGGTGGCAGCAGAAACATTTTGGGATAAGGTCAAGGACACACCACAACCAGGTTTGGGTTTGGTGGCACCACAGATCCTGAGGAACAAGGTCGAGGATCCACCACAGATGGATTTCGGGATTGGTGGCACCAGAAATGTTTGGGAGAAGGTCAAGGATCCACCACAGCTGATTTTGGGATTGGTGGCACCATGAATGCTGAGGAACAAGGTCCAGGACCCACCAGGGATGGATTTTGGGATTGATGGCACCAGAAACATTTTGGGATAAAAAGGACACACCAGAGATGGATTTTGGGATTGATGGCACCAGAAACATTTTGGGATAAAAAGGACACACCAGAGATGGATTTTGGGATTGATGGCACCAGAAACATTTTGGGATAAAAAGGACACACCAGAGATGGATTTTGGGATTGATGGCACCAGAAACATTTTGGGATAAAAAGGACACACCAGAGATGGATTTTGGGATTGATGGCACCAGAAACATTTTGGGATAAGGTCAAGGACACACCACAACCAGGTTTGGGTTTGGTGGCACCAGAAGCCTCTGGGAGAAGGTCAAGGACCCACCAAAGATGGATTTTGGGATTGATGGCACCAGAAACATTTTGGGATAAGGTCAAGGACACACCACAGCCAGGTTAGGGTTTGGAGACACCATGAACTTTTAGGGACAAGCTCCAGGACATCTCACAGATGGAGTTTGGGGTTGGCGACACCATAAATCCTCAGGAACAAGGTCCAGGACATCCCACAGCCAGGTTTGGGTTTGGTGGCACCAGAAGCCTCTGGGATAAGGTCAAGGACACACCACAGCCAGGTTAGGGTTTGGAGACACCATGAACTTTTAGGGACAAGCTCCAGGACATCTCACAGATGGATTTTGGGGTTGGCGACACCATAAATCCTCAGGAACAAGGTCCAGGACCNGGATTGGTGGCACCACGAACCTTTAAGGACAAGGTCCAGGAGATCCCACAGAAGTTTTTGGGGTTGGTGACACCACAAAATTTTGGGACAAGGTCCAGGACATTCCACAGCCAGGTTTGGGTTTGGTGGCACCAGAAGCCTCTGGGATAAGGTCAAGGACACACCACAGATGGATTTTGGGATTGGTGGCACCAGAAACATTTTGGGATAAGGTCAAGGACACACCACAGCCAGGTTAGGGTTTGGAGACACCATGAACTTTTAGGGACAAGCTCCAGGACATCTCACAGATGGATTTTGGGGTTGGCGACACCATAAATCCTCAGGAACAAGGTCCAGGACCCACCACGGATGAATTTTGGGATTGGTGACACCACAAATCCTTAGGAACGAGGCCAAGGACATCCCACAGCCATTTTGGGTTTGGAGACTCCAAAAATATTTTGGGACAAGGTCAAGGACATACCACAGCCAGGTTTGGGTTCGGAGATTCCATAAATATTTTGGGACAAGCTCAAGGATCCACCACCGCTGGATTCTGGGATTGGTGGCACCGGAAGCCCTTAGGAACAAGGCCAAGGACATCCCACGGAAGTTTTGGGTCTGGAGACTCCGTAAATGTTTTGGGATAAACTCAAGGATCTCCCACATCCTGGTGCCTCTTCCAAACCTTGTCCTGCTCTTCCCAAGCCCCATCTCCGGCATTCCCAGTTCCAGAGGTGCCATTCCCGCCCAGTGCCAACACCGAGGGCCACCCTTGGCAGAGCCGATCCAGGAATTCCCGGAATTCTCTCCCAAAACTCTCTCCCGGAATTCTCCAGTCCCATCCCTCCGAGCCGGAATTCCATGGGAACATCCAGGAGCCTTTCCCGCCCACTCCGCATCCCACAGGCGACCCTCCCTCCTCATTCCCGAGGGATTCTCCTGGGGGGTTTCTCCTCACCTACAGACTTGGTCCGTGGAATTCCCTTCCGGAGGGACACGTGGGGCTTCTCCGTTCCCGCCAGGACCCCGGAATGCGCCGCCATTCCCTGGCGCTCAAACAGGGACTGGAAGGGGGAAAAAAACCCAGGGAATTCCCAGTCTGGATTTGGACGGAAGGACCTGGCGCTTCCCACCCCTACTTCCAACGGCGGGAAAACGGGAGCTCTTCCCACCGGGATGGATCCTCCTCACCCTCCACCTTTCCTGCTGCCCCATCCGGCGCAATTCCAAAACCTTGGGATCATCCCCTCGCTCTCATCCCGTCTCTGCCTGTCCGCTCCGGGCGGGAATCCAACGAGGATGACTCCGGGAGCTCCTGCCCTGCTTTTCCCGGAGCTGCCTCCCACCCGCAGAATTCCTGGCACAATCCCGAGCCCCCTCCTCCTCCTCTTCCTCCTCCTCCTCCTCCTCTTCCTCCCTCCGCGCTTCCCCTCGGAGGCGGCGCTCGGATTCCGGCAGAATTCCAGCCCCGCTTCCAGCTCGGTTCTCCAGGTTCTTCCGGAGTTGCTCTTCCGCCCTTCCCAGGGAAATCCGTGTGGATTCCCAGGGCTGGATGGGGATCCCGCAGAGCTGAGGGAGCGCTGAGCCCTCCCCTCCCGCTGAGGATTGGGGGCTCCCAGGCTCCACATTCCCGGGAATTCCACTCCGGAACCAGCTCCCCTCAGCACCATGATCTCTCCCATCCCTTTCCGTGCGCCCCCGTCCCGCTCCTGTTCCCAGAAATCCCAATCCCCGTTCCCGGGAATGCTGCTCCACATTCCCTCCCATCCCTCCCATGTGTTCTCCCATCCCTCTCCTGCCATTCCTGGGAATCTCAATCCCCATTCCTGGGAATTCCATTCCCCAGCCAGCACCGTGATCCCTCCCATCCCTCTCTGGATCCCATCCCATCCCATCCCATCCCCACATGCCCGGTGGGAATTCCCTCCGGCTCACACTGATCTCCTCATGAGTCATCCTCCAGCTCTCTCCCCCATCTCCATCCCATTCCCACCCCATTCCTGGTGGGAATTCCCTCCAGCTCACACTGATCTCCGCAGGGGTGATCCTCCCACCCCATTCCCACCCTGTTCCCACCCCATTCCCGGTGGGAATTCCCCCCTGGCTCACACTGATCTCCACAGGGGTGATCCTCCATCCTTCTCCCTCATTCCCATCCCATTCCTGGTGGGAATTCCCTCCGGCTCACACTGATCTCCGCAGGGGTGATCCTCCCACCCCATTCCCAC
Source organism: Erpornis zantholeuca (assembly GCA_013400515.1). Classification (NCBI taxonomy): domain Eukaryota; kingdom Metazoa; phylum Chordata; class Aves; order Passeriformes; family Timaliidae; genus Erpornis; species Erpornis zantholeuca. The sequence goes on from VZTN01017051.1 coordinate 30,517, forward strand.
CCTGTTCCCACCCCATTCCCGGTGGGAATTCCCCCCGGCTCACACTGATCTCCACAGGGGTGATTCTCCCATCCCATTCCCATTCCCACCCCATTCCCACCCCATTCCCGGCCGGAATTCCCTCCGGCTCACACTGATCTCCGCAGGGGTGATCCTCCGGCTCGTCGGGCGCTGTTTCACCGTGGCCGCTCTGGAATCTGCCTCCACCAGCTCCGCCCTCAGCGCCGGCTCTGCGGCCGCCAGGATCTCATCCAGCTTCTCTGGAATCCAAGGAAAACCCACCCTGGAGGTCAGTCCGGCATCGCTCCCTTCCCGGAAAAGCCAGGCCGCTCCTCCCCGGCGGTTTTCCATGGATTTTTGGGGCGGGGTGGGATTTGGGGTCTGATCCCGCTCAGGCGGAAAATTCCATGGGCGCACCCCTGGATGTGCAGCATTCCAAGGAATTCTCTGTCTGACGCTAATCGGTGAATTTATCCCGGATTTTGGGAATTCGGGATGAGCCGAGTCCCTCTGGGATCCAGGGAATCTCCAGGCACATGGAGGTGCCCGTGGGATCCACGAGGCTCCGGCACATCCAGAGTTTATTTGGGATAAGCCGGGATATTCCCATCCGGAGTGGACTCGGGTGCCTGAATGATCCCAAATTTCCATGGATCCGTGGCAGGATCCGGTGCCCACGGAGATTGGGAATATCGGCAGAGCCATGGCCGAGCTCAGGGAATGGGAATGGGACTGGAATTCCCTGCTCCAGGATCCATCCTGGCACATTTATCCCTCGGGAACACCGAGCCGTGCCTGGGATGTGTCCCGAGGGATCCATTCCGGGTGGGAATTCTGGCTGGAATCCTGAACCTCGGGATGTGGGAAAGGGCAGGAGGTGGACACAGCCTCATTCCCATGGATCCTTCCTATGGAATTCCCACCTGGAATGGGAATGTGGGCTCCGTGTCGCCTCCACCTGATGGCGCTTCCCAGATCCAGGTGGATCCATATCCCAAATTCCTGCCCTGGCTACGGCCCCGGGAAAGAGACTAGGAATTCCAGGTGGGAATTGCGGCCCTGGGATTCTCCCGGTGATCCCAGTACGGGCACTGGTCCTTGGACCTTCCATGGAATTGTGGGACATGGAATCATGGAATGGTTTGGGTGGGAAGGGACCTCAAATTCCGTCAAATCCCAACCCATTCCAGGGGCAGGGACACCTTCCACGATCCCAGATTTCTCCGGCCTGGCCTTGGACACTTCCAGGGATCCAGGGGCAGCCACAGCTGCTCCGGGAATTCCGGCCCAGCCAGGAATTCCTTCCCAAGATCCTTCCGTGGCTCCCTCATGGATCTGCCCAATCCAGGGAAGGGTTGGGAAGATCCCTCGGAGTCTTCCCGTGGTAATTCCCACTCGGATTCTTCCCTGCCCCATTCCCACTGGATCCCACCTCCCATGCTGGAAGAGCTGATCCCGCATTCCCAGTTCCTTGGGGAACAGGGAAATGATCCAGGACAGAAAATCCTGGATCCCACGGCTGCCGAAAACCCTGGAATGGTTTGGGCGGGAAGGGACCTTAAATCCCATCCGGATCCAACCCTTCCGGCAAAAACTTCCAGGTTTTTTTTCTGTGTCCCCCATGCCACATTCCCGGCACATCCTCAGGGTGGGAACAGCGGGATAACCCACATGGATCCGCCAGGAATAGCGGGATAAACCGCCTGGATTTGCCAGGAGAGGCTTTGGCCATTTGGGATCATGCCGGACATCGTCATTCCCAAGGATCCCCCACATTCCTGTGGGGGGGAAAACCCAGAGCCTGGGAATGGCAGGGAATTTTGGGAAGAAGGAGCACTCCTGCCCGTGCCCAGCAGAATCCCAAATTCCCGGCTCGGCGACTCCCCGGCATTCCCATTCCAGGCATTCCAATTCCTGCTGGAATTCCAGGACACCGGAGCAGATCCCGAATTCCCATATTCCATCCGATTTTCCCTGGGATGCTGCGGGAACAGCGAACCTTGGGATTCTGGGACTTCCCCCCCCCACCCCCGGTTTGGATCCTACTGGATCCCGGTGGGAGCTGGCGGGAAAGGGAGGAATCCCGGGAATTTTGGTTTAATTTCACTCACCCCCTTTCCTTCTCCGCATGGAGGCTTGGAATTAGAAACAGAAGGAAACATCAACGGCATGGAACAATTCCCGCTCCCATTCCCGGCTCTTCCCGCAATTCCCGGCCTCTGGCATGCGGGATCCGGCCCGGGAAGTGGGATTTGGCCCGGGATTTGGGAGTGATCCCAGCTCCAGGCTGGGAGCTCCACCGGGATCCTCCCTCACCCTCCTTGGGGATCCAGGGAAGCCGGAGCGGGAGCGGGATTGGCTGGAATTCCATCCCAAGCCATGGAAAAGCTCCTGGAAAGCTCCCAGAGCAACTCCCCGCATCCAACTCCCTCCCCTCCGGGATTTTTGGGATAGGACGACTCCCCGAGCATCCTGCTGGGAATCTGCTGGGAATCCGAGGGGATTGGAATGGCACGGGAAGGGTCGGGAACGGCACACGGGATGTTCTGGATCCCATGGAAAACGGGGCCGGAAGCACTTGGCAGAGCTCCCTTTGGGAATGTCCCTTTCCCTGACGGTTCCTTGGGAAGGGAGAGCGGCTCCAAGCCGAATCCCGGGAATGCCGATCCACAGGGAAGCTCCCCCTCCTCCACAGGAAAACCTGGAGGGAAGGGCGGGAAGAGGGAGGGTCCCCCGTTTTCCCTGGAATGGCTCCAGCCCTCTCCTCGATCCATGGGCCCGAGCGCACTGGAATTCCCGGAGAAAATCGTAGGAATTCTGGGATCAGAGCCCAGCATGGCCTCCAGATCCTTCCCCCCTGGGATTGCTGCTCCCAATCCCTCTCCAGGTAAACTGGGAATTGCTGGGAGGGCTGGAAGGAGGAATCCGAGGATCTGGGATGGGGGAAAAACTGGGAAAAAAGGAGCTCCGCTCCCAGGAATTCCCACTAAAAACCAGCGCCTTCGGATTGGGAATAGCGGTCTGGAAGTGCAGGGAAGAGAGGGTGGGGATTCCAGGGTGGGAATCATGGCGGAGGATCGGGATAAAATAAATCCCGGCCAATCCAGTCTTGGAATTGTTGGGATCTGTCCAGATCCTGCAGGGTCCGGCTCTGAGAAGGAGGGCAGGGAGCAAGGAAAGGCTTGGAAAACCGGGAAAGGCGTGGGAAAACAAGGAGGGCATGGAAAACCGGGAAGAGCGTGGAAAACCAGAAGGAATGGAAAACCAGGAGGGATGGAAAACCAGGAAGGGCACGGAAAAACAGGGGAGGGACTGGAAAACCAGGACGAGCACGGAAAACCAGGAAGAGGATGGAAAACCAGGACAATCATGGAAAACCAAGGAGGGCATGGAAAAAGCAGGGAGAGCATGGAAAAACCAGGGAGAGCTTGGAAAACCAGGACAAGGATGGAAAACCGGGGAGAACAGGGAAAAATACGGAAAGCATGGAAAAACATGGAAAACCGGGGGGAGGGCGTGGAAAACCACGGAGAGCATGGAAAACAGGGAGGGAATGGGAAAACGGGGAGAGCTCGGAAAACCAAGGAAAGGCTTGGAAAAAGAGGGAGAACATGGAAAACCGGGGAGATCCTGGAAAAGCAGCAGGGAAAAAATGTAGAAAAGCAGGAAAAACGTTAAAAAAAAAAATCAGGGAATTCGGGATCCTGCCATGGCCACGCTGCCACATTCCCACATGGAAAATCCCAAATTCCCACGGAAGCCAGGACAGATCCCAACATTCCCTGTGCCAGGGATGCTCCAAAGTTTTCCTGGGAATTGGGATCCCTCCGTGGCCCCTCCGGTGACATCCCTGGAAAAAGTGCCACCGGATCCGGGAAAAGGGAAGGGATGGAGTGGGATCGGCTCCATCCTGGGGTCCTGGGGACATCCCAGGTGGCCACGAGGGCTGGGAAAAGCTGGGAATTCTGTCAGCGGGAAGCAGGGAAAGGTGGGAGTGGAGAGGATTTCAGGGAATCCGGGAATATGGAGGTGGGAGTGGCAGTGGGATAGAGGTGGGGATGGAGCAATCCTGAAGGTCTCCTGGACCTGGAGATCTCCTGGAATTCTCCTGGAGCTGTCCCGGAGCTCTCCTGGAGTTCTCCTGGAGCTCTCCTGGAGCTCACCTGGAGAGGTGGAATTCTCCCAGAGCTCTCCTGGAATTCTCCTGGAGCTCACCTGGAGAGGTAGAATTCTCCCGGAGCTCTCCCAGAGCTCTCCTGAAATTCTCCTGGAGCTCACCTGGAGAGGTGGAATTCTCCCAGAGCTCTCCCAGAGCTCTCCTGGAATTCTGGAGCTCACCTGGAGAGGTGGAATTCTCCCAGAGCTCTCCCAGAGCTCTCCTGGAATTCTCCTGGAGCTCAGCTGGACAGGTGGAATTCTCCCAGAGCTCTCCCAGAGCTCTCCTGGAGCTCTCCTGGAGCAATCCAGGGAGATCTCGCCTGGATCTATCCCAGAGCTCTCCGGGAGATCTCTTGGAATTCTCCTGGAGCTCTCTCCTGGCAGGGTTTGGGATCTGCCCGGAGAGGGGAAATAAAATCCCGGGAGTGCCCGGTGTGGGAAAAGAGGGAGAGGAGAGGGATGGGGAAGGTGAGGAGAGGGATGAGGAGCTGGGAGAGGAGCAGGATGAGGAAGAGGAGCAGGGAGAGGAGCAGGATGAGGAAGAGGAGCAGGATGAAGAAGGTGAGGAGCGGGAAGAGCAGAGGGATGAGGAGCGGGATAAGGAAAAGGGTGAGGAAGACGAGGAGCAGAGAGAGGAGAGGGTGGGAAAAGGGGATGAGGAGCAGGGAGAGGAGCAAGGAAAGGAGCAGGATAAGGAAGGTGAGGAGCAGGGAAAGGAACAGGGAAAAGGAGGGGGAAGAGGAGCAGGGAAAGGAGCAGGAGGAGGGAAAGGAGCAGGAGCAGGGAAAGGAGCAGGGAAAGGAGTGAGGAAGGCAAGGAGCAGGAAAAGGAGCAAGAGGAAGAGCAGGATAAGGAAGGTGAGGAGAGGGCAAGAAGCAGGGAAATGAGTGAGGAAGGTGAGGAACAGGGACAGGAGCAGGGAAAAGGAAGGTGAGAAGAGGGGTGAGGAGCAGGGAAACAGAGCAGGGATAAGAGTGAGGAAGGTGAGGAGCAGGGAAAGGAGCAGGAGGAAGAGCAGGAGAAGGGAGAGGAGTGGGAGCAGGGAAAGGAGTGAGGAAGGCAAGGAGCAGGGACAGGAGCAGGGAAAGGAGTGAGGAAGGTGAGGAGAGGAGCAGGGAGAAGAGCAGGATCAGGGAGAAAAACAGGGAAAGGAGTGAGGAAGGCAAGGAGCAGGAACAGGGAAATGAGCAGGGGGAAGAGCAGGATCAGGGAGAAGAGCTGGATCAGGGAGCAGGAGCAGGGAAAGGAATGAGGAAGGGGAGGAGAGGAGCAGGGAGAAGAGCTGGATCAGGGAGCAGGAGCAGGGAAAGGAATGAGGAAGGGGAGGAGAGGAGCAGGGAGAAGAGCTGGATCAGGGAGCAGGAGCAGGGAAAGGAATGAGGAAGGGGAGGAGAGGAGCAGGGAGAAGAGCTGGATCAGGGAGCAGGAGCAGGGAAAGGAATGAGGAAGGGGAGGAGAGGAGCAGGGAGAAGAGCTGGATCAGGGAGCAGGAGCAGGGAAAGGAATGAGGAAGGGGAGGAGAGGAGCAGGGAGAAGAGCTGGATCAGGGAGCAGGAGCAGGGAAAGGAGCAGGGAGAAGAGCAGGATCAGGGAGAGGATCAGGAGTAGGAAGAAGAGGAGGAGCAGGGAGAGGAGCAAGGAAAGGAGTGGGAAGAGGAGAGGAGAGAGGAAGGCGAGGAGCGGGGAGAGGAGCGGGATGAGGAAGGCGAGGAGCAGGGAAAGGAGCAGGAGCAGGGAAAGGAGCAGGGAGAGGAGTGGGAAGAGGAGAGGAGCAGGAGCAGGAAGCAGGAAAAGGAGTGAGGAAGGCGAGGAGCAGGGAGAGGAGTAGGAGGATGAGGGAGAAGATCGGGAGTAGGGAGAGGAACAGGAGGAATAACAGGGAGAGGAGCAGGGAAAGGGGCAGGGAGAGGAGTGAGGAGGGGAGAGGAAGGTGAAGAGCAGGGAGAGGAGAAGGGACAGAGAGAGGATCAGGGAGAGGAGCAGGGAGGGGAGAAGGATCAGGGACATGATCAGGGAGAGGAGTGAGGAAGGCAAGGAGAGGAGCAGGGAGAGGAGTAGGATCAGGGAGAGGAGCACGGAGAGGATGAGGAGCAGGGACAGGATCAGGGAGAGGAGTGAGGAAGGTGAGGAGAGGAGCAGGGAGAGGAGTAGGAGGGGCAGGGAGAGGAGCAGGGAAGGGAGCAGGATCAGGGACAGGATCAGGGAGAGGATGAGGAGCAGGGAGAGGAGGAGGAGCGGGGAGAGGAGAAGGGAGAGGAGCAGCAACAGGGAGAGGAGCTGGAGCAGAGAGAGGATCAGGAGAAGGAGCAGAGAGCAGGGAAAGGAATAGGGAGAGGAGCAGGGAATGGAGCAGGGAATGGAGCTGGGAATGGAGCTGGGAATGGAGCTGGGAATGGGGCAGGGAATGGAGCAGGGAATGGGGCTGGGAATGGAGCTGGGAATGAAGCTGGGAATAGAGCAGGGAATGGGGCCAGGAGTGGAGCCGGGAATGGGGCAGGGAATGGAGCTGGGAATGGAGCTGGGAATGAAGCTGGGAGAGGAGCAGGGAAAGGAGCAGAGAATGGATCTGGGAATGGGGCAGGGAATGGAGCCAGAGAATGGAGCAGGGAATGAATTCGGGAAAGGAGCTGGGAATGAAGCAGGGAATGAAGCAGGGAATGGAACTGGGAATGAAGCAGGGAATGAAGCAGGGAATGGAGCAGGGAATGGAACTGGGAATGGATCTGGGAAAGGAGCAGGGAAAGGAGCAGGGAACGAAGCAGGGAATGAAGCAGGGAATGGGAATGGATCTGGGAAAGGAGCAGGGAATGGAGCAGGGAATGGAGCAGGGAACAAAGCAGGGAACGAAGCAGGATGCCCAAGGCCAGGGCACCTCAACCCCTCCACAACATCCTTCCCACGCCCACCTCCGCCGGGATGCGCCCCCGGCGCGCTGCCTATCCCTCTGGATATCCCTCTGGATATCCCTCTGGATATCGACGGGAATCCTGCTGCTGCTGCCCCCCTCCTCCCTTCCCCAAACCTCCCACATTCCCACATTCCCACCACCACCACCAAGGGCCCACGGCGCGCACGCAACCCTCGAGCCGGGAAAAAAAACCTCCGGGAAAGAAAAAAAAAACCTCCGGGAAAGGAAAATAAAACCTCTTCCAACCCTCACCCCCTCATTCCCTAGGGATCAGATCCCACTCCCCCCGGGCCTTACCCAGCTCCTCCAGCTCGGCCGTCATGGATTTGGAGCGCAGGGTGAGGGTGGTGCTGGGAGCTCTCTTGGGAGGCGGCGGAGCTGCAAGGAACAGAGAGGGCATCTTGCACCTCTTCTCCCGGGATTTGCGGGGAGTGGCCAGGTGCAGGTGCCACTTCTTCTCCACCGCCTGGATCTCCTCGTATTCCCGGGAAGAGGAGTCGCACTGCTGCAGGATCTTATTGAGGCTGCGCGTGGAGGCGAACTTCTTCATGATTCCCGCCGGGAATGTGCCCCCGCGGGCGTCGGGAATGAGGCGCCCTCAGCGTGGAGTCCGAGCCATGGCCCCGGAGAGGCCCGGGATGGGTGACGCTGGCAATCGGGGATGGACGCGGGAATGTGTCCAGCCTGGGATCCTCTTCCCACCTCGGCGCAGCCCACCCCACCCTCCTCTTCCTCCTTCCTCCTCCTTCCTCCTCCTCCTCCTCCTCTTTTTTTTTTTTTCCCCTTTTATTTTTTGCCTCCTTTTCTTGAAGTCGATGGANGAAGTGCCGGAGAGGGGCAGAGGCTCACCCCGGGTCCCAGGCGCTGATTTCCCGAATTTCCCCCCGGCTTATTCCCGGCTGAGCTCCCGAGGCTTCCCGGCCGTTCCCACGGCTCGTGCCTTTGTGCCGTGACAGAATAATTGGAGCTCCTCGTGCCAGCAGCGCTCCCTCCCTTCCCTCCCTTCCC
>VZTN01017052.1:330-38563 GCA_013400515.1 Erpornis zantholeuca
ATAGGTAAAAGCCAATAAACAACTGAGTCCAAAGAAGAAAAAAACACATCTCCTGTATTTCATCCCAGCTACAGAGAGTAAGGGTGAGAAGCTAAGGAAGAAGCCATCAGCCTGATGGAACTGCATTCCACTTACACTGCAGTTCACCTTTCCACATGGAGGAATGAGGATTTCCCAGTGACAAGGAGGATGCTGTCACCACTTTACCTGGCATCTGTCCACACTATTCTTTTCTCAAAGTGATCCACGGTGAGGCCGTTGGGCCAGGCCCCAGTGTCCATGTCCTTGTAGATGATCTTCCTCTCTGCTCCACTCATGGAAGCAGATTCGATGCGAGGGAAATTTGCATCCCAGTCTGTCCAAAATAGAATTCTGGTGACAGGAAAAGAAAGAGGACAGAAGAAAACATTAAAACGTGAAGAAAAAAGTGAAATAGTTTATGAGACAACAGTTGGAAAAAAGGTTCAGCCATTTAAATACTTCAAATGAAAGGACTACACACAGACCAATTTGGGCAGCTACATAAATTCCTTAAAGTAATAGGATTACATAGAGGTAAATATTTCATTATTAGTGTTAGAGCCATCATGAAAATAAAGAAGTTTTTAAAGCTAGAGGTTTAATAGCATTCCTTTTTTCATGTCTGTTTATACAGTGGCAGCTTGTCTTGTCTTCCCTGTATAATTAGAAACCCAGCTCATTAAAAGAAATTATAATGAGAGCCTTTGAAAGCAATCCACGGATAAGAAGGATGGGGAGGAGAGAATGGGAAGAAAGGTGATTTGAGGTAGCAGGGATCAAGGAACAGGCTAAACCAGAGACTTTCATCTACTCTTAAGTGTTCCAAAGACCTCTGGATTTTGGTATGTCACTAATGAATTTTATACAGATTACACTTGCTAAGGAAACTTCAAAGACAGGTTGTATTGTTGTGTCTCTCAGTTTTATACCATCTCCGATGTTTTTCTAATAAGGAGAACTTTCATTGTTATAGCCAAAGGAGTGTCTTGTTAAATAACAGAAGCAGCATCACCAAGAAGGCAGAAATAAACTCTAACTGTTCTTAGCTTACTGAATTTTCAACAACACACCGACTTCTTAAAGGAAAATAATACCTTTGAAAGGAAAACTTGTGGTTAGTTGTAAAGAGTTAGTTGCAAAGAGCCAGACTGCAGCAAAACTTCTGACAAGTTTTTGTACTTCCCACTTAAAATCCTTCACCCTTAACACCCAGGGAGGTTTACAGGATGAGCCCACTGGTGCCTTTTGCTTGTCTCAGTGCTGAGTTTCTGTTTGTGCAGACTGGGCCAGGAATGTGTTTATCTATAGATGTTTATTTTGCATACATCTGTACATGTGTGGACTGAGAACACCTGCTCAGCCCCACTGCAGGCTGGAATGCAGCTGGGACAGCTCCACCTCCACAGGGATACAGGATTGGTGCAGCCCTAACAAAACCCTTTCCCTTGAATCACCTGTGTTGATTCCTATTTATTTGTGAAAGGATGGAGGAGACATTCCTGTGTATGTTTAAAGATGTTTTCTTTCCCGACTTCTAACATAATTTGGCATCAATTGCTTCTAGCTTTTCAAAAGGCAGATTAAGCCTTCACTTTCAAGAAGGGTGGTGATTTGATTTCTTTTTTCCCTCCCAACCATTTAATTTGAACAACCTCTGCTGATTTTTCTGCCAACAGGATGCCTCTTTTTAAAGATCTTTATAGATAAGCAATGCACTCTGTAAATAAGCTTTCTAGCATCTCAGTTGAGAGGACAACAGCTTTAATCATTAAAGCATGTACAGCCTAACACAATTTTGGTCCCAGAATCCAGGGCCTTTATCATTTTTTATTTTAATATTCACAGCGTTGCTTCTGAGAGAAATATTCAAAGAAGACACATAAAACAGCAAATCCCTAAACAAAATTAAATATCATGAATTTGAAAACTCATAATTTGTGCTATTTTTGGCCACATTTACTTTGTGGTTGGTGGTTTGTTGCTTTTGGTGGTTTTATTTATTAGGTTGTTTTGTTTTCCTCTCTGAAAGAACAATAATTATGAGAAGAGGATGTAGTTACTGACTATTCCTAATATTCTGGTTTATAGAATACCCCTAATGAATAGGTAGAAAAAATACTGACAGAAGCTGGCAAGCATTATCTCCACTTTAGAGATGAAAAATAAACACAACAGGTGTGATTCACCTCCCTCAGCCATTAGCCATTACTCAGCTAGTAATTCTAACATATATTTTTACAGTCCTACCAAAAAACAAACAAACAAAAAAACCAAAACAAACACCCCTCCAAAAAAACCTCCCAAAAAAGCCCCAAAAACCGTGGGAAAAAAACCTGAGAAAAACCACAAACAAACAAACCAACCCAAAAAAGGCAAAAAAAAAAAAAAACCCAGAAAAAACCCCCATAAAAACAAAAACAAACCAAAAGAACTCCAAAAAATTGGTTGTCAAGTGAGAAGAATCACTTAAATCTGTCCATGAAACACACAGAAGGATTAGACCAAAGGCTCCAGTTATTAACATCCACATTTAAAACCAAAGATAAATGAAACAACAACATGGCAAGGTAAGCAATTTGCCAACAAACAGATCTCTGTATTGCCTGATTTACCAGTTTTTTAAAATCCATTTTACTTAGGAAAAACACACAAGTAATGGACTGATATTCACTCAAATTAGACCTTCAAGAACAATCAAAGACAAGTTAGAAACTGTAAGTCACAGCAAAAAAAGGAAATGAAACAAATAGAACATTTAAACATCTTTAAAAGGCTTTGCAACAAGAAAAAGTACTGCTTTTATAATTTATAATTACCCATATCTGGGATCCAAAGCAATAGCCCTTGGATGCTCCATAGCTCCAGCTATTAATGTTGTCCTCAAAGTGCCATCTAGTTTTGCCACTTCAATTTGGTCCAAGTTGCTGTCTATCCAGTAAATGTTGCCTGCAATCCAATCTACAGTGAGACCTTCAGGAGTGGCCAGGCCATGTTGCACCACAACCTCAATGCCACTAACACCTTAAAGACAAAAAAAAAAAGAAGCAAATAAAAAAGAAGAGAGGAAAAAAGATTCTTAAAGAACTAATATAGAGAGTGGTAGAGTGAAAATGGGCATGAAAGTTTATCCAATGTTCTTGGAGTGAATTCTGCATTATTTGAGGTCTGCCTTTTAGCTGAAAACACTGCAATATACACTTCAACAAAGAACATTTTGTAGAAATGCTTTTGTATATATTATGAGCTTATATTGAGTTATAGGCCATCATTATGTCACCAGAGCAAAGAAAAAGTCTTTCTGGATGCTAAATAATTTTAAGCAGAATCTTTCGCCTAGTGAGAGGAGATAATTTATCAGACATCCAATAAATTCTTATACTTTTTTAATAAGGTGAAGATAAACTGCAAAAAAATGAAATAAATCAATATGGCACTCATTGGATTGTGAAGAAATATCAGCCATTTGCCATTTTCTTCCCCCTGTAGAACACTGCAAAAGGAAACTTTGATAAGAAAAGTCTTTTTCTGGCTAGACATGAAGCACAACCTAGATACACACCTTTTGAAAGCCAGAGTGCCATCATAAATTCTGTTTCTGTGAATGGCAGCCCAGCTACCACTGATCAGGTCTAACACCCTGTAACTGCAGGTGCTCTCGCTGTTAAGACAATAAAGATTCAATCCATACCTCCAGTATCAGAGAGCTTGCCTCTGTAAATTTTGTCCTCCACCACATCTGTCCAGTACAGTAAACTCTGACTGAAATGAAAATCGAGGGCGATTGTATTTCTCAAACCAGGAACTAAGAGGCTGTAGTCACGCTTGTGAAGATCGATTTTCCTGATCTCGTGTCGAATAGAAAAAATTATGAAAGCCTCAAATGGATCTGGAAGCAGAAGATTAAACATTTCAAAGGAATAATAATAATAATAAAAAAAAGATATTGTTACAAATTGATGTAAATGACAAGTGGAAGGTGAACAACAGAATACTTTATCAGGAGAAACAGATGATTAAAACAATTCATCTTTTGATAAGGAGTCTTTCAATTACTTTTTCAGTCCATCAGACTTCTTAATTCTCCCTTTTAGCATTATCTTTGATCCCAACTAGAGATACTAGACATTAAATTTGGGAATATCAGACTCAACTGTTGAAGTGTATTTTGTAGCTCTAGCACAATGAGCCCATATTAGAGCTTTAAAAAGACACATTATCAAATTTAAAATCTGCTTCTCAAAAGGTTCAGAAAACTAAAACCATTAAAATACACATTGTATCAAAGGCCAATTAGCTGAAACAATTTCTAATATATAATGTACCTTTTGAATATACAGTGCAACTTGTGTTTTCAATTGAAGTGCTTAAAAAACCCCTCATGTCAAACTAACAAGCAAGAAAATTAACATTTTATGTGCTTACTGAAACATGTCATCACAAATTCAGCTACCAATGATCTTCTCCTTCCATTGTTAATCAACTAATGCTTCATGATTTGTGCCAGTGAGTTTATATCAAAGTGAATAAAAATATCTGTAAACACGCTCAGCATTGGTCAACCATACTATGAAATTGATTTTTTTTTTTAATTATAGTTCTTACACAGATTAGGAAAGGTTTTTCAATCAAGTAGCCCTGTTAATAAAACAAGGAAGACAAAAACTGGATCTGTAAACTGTTGAATCAACTCAGTATATCCACTTTAAAGATATTTTTTCACTGGAATCCTTTTCTGTGGGGAAGTAGTTGCTGTCCCCACATCCCGAGTTCCCTCACCTGGAGTGAAACACAGATTATAGTGGGAGGTTTGTTTTCCATACAATTAAGCAGTCATTTGTGTTAAAGATTATTGGCACTTTATGGCAATAGGCAATATCCCTGCTTTTCCAGACTCCTGAAAATACTCAGTTTATCTCTTGCTCATTCACTTGAATGCTTCACTGTTCCCTTCCTCCTGCAGCTCCTCTTCTCCTGATGCTCATTGCACACACAGAGACCAAATTACCTGTGATGCTTTAAGCTAATCAGGCACCTCAGCAGAGCTGTGTTCCTGCTCTTGAANCACTTGTTCACAATCTGGCTTGAACTTTCCAAATGAGCCTCCTACTTGTTAAAGCAATGAACGACTTTCTGCAGAGCCAATTTTTCAAAGCTCTGCAGTGGTTCAATAATTTAGTGCAGAACAGGATCACTGACATTAGCAGCTATTTCACAAGCACCAGTTATCTGAACTTGAGACACACTTTAATGGCACTTCCCAAATTTTGATAAATTGGCAGCTATTATGCAGGAGGCTACTCACCTATGGGTTTTTTTGGCAATTCCTATGCATAAGAACACAACTCATAATCATCACCAGTAGCTTTTATTTTTGTATTTCTCAGCAATTAACAACACAATGGGAGAAGAGAAACCTAATAAATATGTGCCATGTTGGAGTGTTTTTTTTTTTTCATTCAAAATAGTGGAAGTACAGCTTAAGATAAATAACCTAGAGTGAAAATTATCCTTATGAAAAGTTCACTGGGAACTTGAGAGGATTTACAATTGAAATAAACATGATAAAACCCTTCCCCTAAGGTTGGCTAACAACAGCCTGCACTACTGTACCCTCCTCTGAACACAGCTCTTAAAGAAGAGTGTGAATCAATACAGAAATGCAAGAGGAAATGCAAGACCTCTAGGTGCTCCAAGAGGTCTAGAACATGGCCTGCAAGGGAAGAATGAACAATCTGGAACTGCTTAATCTAATAAAAAAAGTAATAAGTTGATGAGTGAAAGCACATCAAATTCTCTTAAGACATAAAAGGCTTATGAATTGAAAAAGGGAAAAATCCTGTTTTCTGTATACATGACAAGTAGGCCAAGGATTAAAGGCTTAAACTGGACCAGGAAGACTCAGGAAGACCAGAAAAATGAAAATCTTATGGAGAGTGAAGCAACAAAACCTATCACCCCTGGGGAACTTGGAGTTTAGCACGGAGGGTGTCCTGAAGGTCTTGGAAAGCAGATAAACAGCAGCAGCATTAGCTAGGCTTTGATCTTCCTTCCAACCTGATCATCCAATCACTCTATAAAATCAGCTGCATTACAGTGAATTGGAATGTTCAGGCTCAATCAAACAATTTTAAAAAAAATATGCTTCCATCACCTGATGAACTCAAAATTTGATGTTTTTTTTCCTGATTCCTCTTTTAGAAATTGAGAGCAAATACTTCTTATTGGGCAAACTGATGAAGAGATTTTGTAAAATCTCAAGTCATTATAATGGTCACTGATTACATACTTTGAAACTTTCAGGAAAATTAACTGTGAACAATTTATTAGAGAAAAATCACACAATTCTGCACTTTGTGATTTCATAAATGCCTCAAACCTTTTTACCATAAAGGTTAGTGTGTAAAATATACGATGCAAACAAAGTATAAACTACATTTAGTTTAGAAAAGCTGTAAAAAAAAGCCTCTGATAGAAGAAAACTGCTTAAACAATGCCATCAAAAAAGAGTGTATAATGCTTCAGAGTTTCCAGTGGGTTACATTTAAAATTCTTTCTTAGGAAAAATTCTGACTGAAGCTTATTGTTTGATTGAAGTTTACTGTAACAGCAGCAGCACAGCAAGCAATCTACACTGTGCTTTTACGAAAATTACCTCAACAAAAAACAATAACTTCACAAAGACTCTGAAGAAAACCTTCATTAAAAGTTTGATACTGCTCAGAGAGGACTGGACTATTTCCCCCTCCATTTTAATATTGAAAGGTATCTGGAAATTATAACAAAAATTGAGTTTCAAAGCAGCTAAGACAGATCAAACAGAGAGACACCTCATCCTCTTTTCCAAATATATACATATATATATGAAGTGATATAACTGAGTTCCCACTGCTTAAAAAAGGCTGGCAGTCAATTTTAAACTAAGCTAAGTGTTGCTGAGCTCATCTAACATTTATTACACCAAAGTCTGAAAGGTTGAATGTAAACATGAAATTTAAATATCTTTCAAGAACAGGTTGGTTTTGTTGTTTTTTTTTTTTCCCCCTTAATGCTTATTATCATTTAAAAGACCAAGTGCAATATATCAGCACAACTTATTTTGAAATGTGTTCCAAGAGAAACCGGGAACATGAGTATGAAAACATATAATTTGTATTGACTTTCTAGTTGAATAATGGGACTCTGTAACACACTCGTAGTACAGTCAATACAAATTAAAATGTAAAGGAAACATTTAGTGTTTGGGAAGTCAGTAATGTAAGAATGCCAGAACAGGAAGCAAACAAGATGAGAACAAGAGGAATGGAAAGTGAAGAAACTCTGGAGGAGAAAAAAGACAACACTTAAAACCCTCAAGAAATGAAGACAACATANGGAAGGGAAGGGGAAAAAAGAGGAGAAAAGAGGAGAAAAGAGGAGGAAAACTAAGAAAGGCTTTGAAACAAAAACTAGAAAGACAAGACCTGCTCAACTCAAGCATTTTAGCTCTATATACTTATCATTCTGTAACTCATTATATTTCACTGGCAATTCATTAGATTTCTCTGACGAACACGCTTTTTGATTCTGACATGCAATCAGGAAAAAAAGTTAGAATCACATAATTACTGCATTTTCAGCACTCATATCCCCATTCTAATGGGCTCACAAATAAATGTTTTTACAATCTCCTGAAAATGTGCTGTGTACCTACTGTACATGTCAGTGCTGTGTACGTGTGAAATGCTTCCTATACACAGCAAAATGCTATTCCTGATAGAAAAGAAAAATGGCTAAAGGGCAATGCTCTCATTTTCTTCGGAGTAATTTCTTTCTTCTTCTGCAAAACAGATTAGTTACTGTTCTAATAGAATACACACCTACTCCTGGTTCAAGGCATTTTAAATCACTATGGCTGTTCTAAGAATTACTTCATAACAACTGGTATTATTGAAATAGTAGTTTGGCATTTGGGGGACAGCTTACCTTCATAAGGTCACTTTGAACTTTACTTGGAATAGTATTATATAAAAGTTTTTTTTCTTTATTCTGAGTTCATTCAAGATTTCAAGCCCTGAGACTTAAATGATGGGGACATTTTTAGTCTCACAGATTCACAAATGGAACCAAAATTTTTCTCACTTTCCTAAAATGCCCTTCACACAGTGAACAGCTGAAGTGTCAGAGGCTCTGTCCTCCAGAGAACTTCTCGTGCCTTTTGAATTAAATAATCAGAAAAGGGCCAAGATGATTAGTGGCTCTAAAAGCACATGCCATATATTTAATATGGAATAATGCTGTCACAGCTCTGATGTCATTAGGATAGTATCATTACAGTTTGTAAAGAAAGGAATCATTTTTCTTTATATCAGCTGACATCACAGGTCTCAGATCATATCTTTAGTATTACCTTCTCTGAAAAAATCTGGAAAAATCAATTTATAACTTCAGATTCTCACCAACACCAGTAAAAATTAAGCAGAAATATCTCATGGGCTTAAGAAAAACCAAGTAAGTGTAGTCTCACTTATCTTATTTTATAGCACAAGTGAGTATACTTCACTTAGTTTTTTTCCAGTTTAGTTTCCAAATATTGGTTATTTCTACTTGATTGAATTCACAGCTTGTTTCAAGCTTTCTTCATATGAGTTACTAACACTGTCTTAAAATTCTTTTAATCCTCTCATTTCTCAAACCCAGTACAAATGCACTTTTTTCAGCTACTGGAAATGTCCATAATAAGGCAAATCATATTGACCAAAAAATCATTGACAACCAAAGCACTGACATAAAGCAAGAACTCTAACAGCAATCACTGCAGAGTAAGAATAAATAAAGAATATCTTAATCATATTTACTGAATTATGAAATATCCAAATAAGCATCAGACAGTGTGAAAGATATTTCTGTTCAGAATTGCTAAGACACTATCAAACAAAAAAATTATCAAAGAATCTTAAACTGAATTATGAAAATCCAGACAGCAAACTCAATACTATTTTAAAGTTTATATTGTACATTCATGTTTCTGCTTTACACACAACACTGCACCTGAAAAACACACCCCTAACATAGTTTCCAAATTATGCTTCAGTTCTTATTAATAGTGAACAATGTGGGGAATAAATTCCCCTCTCCTGTTTGGGCTCATGTTGGTTTTCATCTTGATTAGTGAGCTGAGCAGGCTTTTAGTGCTGTCTGAAAACAGAATGCCTTAGGGGAAAAAAAAGAGTTTAAATCTTGAATGCTAACGGGCAGCACATAACTGCATGTTCAAAATTAACCTTCTGAACCTTCAATATTGATCAATATCATGATGGTACAGATTGATCCATTTCTTAAAAATACATGGTAGAATGTAAAATTGTGTATATACATATATGCCATGCATTTTAACTATACATGAAAAACTGTATAAAACTTTGAGCAATTTCAGAATTATACCATAATAACATTTCTAGAAACATCTGGTATTAATGTTCTTAGATTAGTGATAACCTAGTATTTCAATACCCTTTTTACATCAATAATAGGGACAGTTTTAATGAGTCCTTAGATTGCCATCAACGCCACATTTGGATAATCCCAGCCTGTATGTCTTATATAGGAAAAAAAAAAAGTGAAATAAACTCTCAGTAAATGGCTATTAAATAACAGCTATGAACATCCTGAGTATTGAAAAATGCACCAAATTTCAGCTTACCAGTACTAACACAACTTTCTCCATCCTTACTGAGCTTCCAGCCCTCGTAACAGGAGCACTTGACAGTATTTTTATGCTGTTCACAAACTTGGCTACACTTCAGGTGCTTGGTACAGTAATCCATAATCTCACAAGTTTTGTTGTCTATAGTAAGATTGAATCCTGCAGGGCAGGAGCACACAATTCTTCCTCCAGGAACCACAGAACACTGATGGCTACACCCACCATTGTTAAGCGAACATTCATCTGAAATAACATGGAAAAAAAATAATTAAGGGCTACAGGGGCTGTAAGTTATGTTGTATATACTTAAAGTCAACTAAAACACCTAAAAAGGCTTCCTAAAAAGACATGCAAACAAAATTTTACATTTCTAAAACAGTTTTCTATACTTGTTTTTAAAATTATCTGATGTGCAACCATTCACCAGGTAGCTTTACTGCAACCTCCCAAGATTTTAGCACAGCTCCATGTCCAGGTGGATCCTCAGGAGCCAGTGTTGGGACTGACACCATTTAACACCTCTATCAGTAACAAGGAGAGTGGGATTGAGGGCACCCTCAGCAAGTTGTGGCTGTCAAAGGAGGGGAAACATCCAGAGGGACCTTGCCAGGCTGGAAAGGTGAGGCCTGTGCAAACCTCTTGAAGTTCAACAAGGCCAAGTACAAGGACCTGCAGTGAGTCGGGGCAGTCCCAAGAACAAACACAGGCTGGAGAAATAATGGATTGAGAGCAGCACTGAGGAGGAGGAGGAGGAAGAGGAGGATGAGAAGCAGAGTAAGACCTGGAAATGTGAGCTTGCCGCTGCTGCATCAAATAAAGCTGGACCTCAAAGGGAGGAGATTATTCCCCTCTGTTTTTGCAAGACCCCACCTGAAGGAGTGCATCCAGCTCTGGGGTCACCAGCATGAGGAGGATGAGGACCCTTTGGAGCAAGAGAAGGGAAAGCCACGAAAATGCTCCAAGGGCTGGAGCCCCTCTGCTCTGGAAACAGTCTGAGAGCTGGGGGTGTTCAGCCCAGAGAAAAGAAGGCTCAGGAGAGACCTTAAAACCTTTTTCAGTGCCTAAAGGGGTTACAGGAGAGCTGGGGAGGGATTTTGGACAAGGGATGGAGTGGCAGAACAAGGAGAAATGGCTTCAAACTGACAGATCACAAGTTAGATTTGATACTGGGAAGAAATTTTTGACTCTGAGGGTGCTGAGTCCCTGGCACAGGGTGCCCAGAGAAGCTGTGGCTGCCCCTGGAAGTGTCCAAGGCCAGGTCGGATGGGGCTTGGAGCAACCTGGGATAGAGGAAGATGTCCCTGCCCATGGCAGGAGGGTTGGAACAAGATGACCTTTAAGGTGCCTCCCAAGCCAAACCATTCTATGATATGAACTCAAGCTTTTGTATTTGGAGAGAACTGCAAATGAGGTGAAGTCCTTTCCTTTCCTACACACCAATGTCCTTTAAACTGTTTACTTTCAGGAATGTTTTAAGGGGTTAGAAAATGAATGACTTGTCCCCTTTGCCTTATTTGAAGAAAACTAATACCTCAAGCATAAACTCATCACGATTTTAACCGAACAAAATCCTCACATAGGCTCTGGTGGTAAAATTTCAGTACAATTAACACGAGAACCTTTGTTCTCAACAGGAAGCATTGCAACAGACAGCATCAGGAACAATCAGAAAAATGTGTCTAAAAGAAGTACCACAAAGATCGCCTTCATCAGATCCATCAGGACAATCTCTTCTCCCATTGCAGAGCTTCTCAGGCTGTAGGCAGATGGAGGTATCATTAGCACAAGGGTATTTTGGTGGTCCACACAAATAGCCCTCGCAATTATCCTCATCAGACTGATCCTCACAATCAATATCGCCATCACATAGCCACGCTTTGCTAATGCATCTCCCTTGGGGAAAAGAGACAATAAACACAGGAAATCAGACTGGAAGCAAACTTTAGGAGGAAAAGAAAAAAGCCTTCAAAACAATATACAGATTTTTTTTCTCTCTTTTTTTTTTTTTTATTATGCTTTTCTATTAATAGTTCTTTCCTCTTTGATGAGCAGAAAGAAACCAACTTGCACTTATACTCTGAAGCATTGTCCACATGTTGATAATCTAATTTTCAAAACAGTACCAATCCTACTTATTTGTGTGCTGAACAAAACTGAATACAGGCAGAACACATCCTCATAATCTCCTAAATACACCAAATGATATTAAATTTTTCTAAATATTTTTGATTTCTGCTTTTCTTCATCTCTCTTCCTTTATCTTCTACTGCAACAGCCCTCCGTGGGATCAATGTTTCAACATATGACTTTTAATTAGCATGGGTCTGCAAAGCAAAAATCTTTCTAGGAAGTAGACACAACCCATTCCCCAGTGATGTCTGATAAATGATCAGCTTTTAGGCAAAATAACTACAGCAGATGAAATTTCTGACATGATTTCAGTTGTCAAACCAGCATTCAGATCACTTCTCAAAAGGGGGAAAAAATTGTGCTGACCATCAATGTTTAGAGATGCAAGAAAGCCTCTTGAATAAAAAAAAAAAAAAGGGTTTGAATTCTTAAAATCACACAGGCATTAACTTAGAATCAGCAAAGGCAGGGATTTTTAAAAAAGAGCCAAGATTGTGAATGCTGACACTTACAGGTATGTGTTTGATCCTGTCCCAACCTATTTTTCAACTTGCTACTTGTTGCCCACAGCCAGGAGGGTTTGGCTGTAGATTTTGATAATGCCAAGACTGAACAGAAATGTCATGTCCTTTATTTTCCAATCAATGGAGAGAGAACACACAGAACCACAGGTTATGAAGCCAATCTAGAATATTTTTGGGGTTTTTGCCCATTAATTAATTATGAAGAGAAAATCAATTGGAATGGGAAGGAAGATCCTGGGAATGTTTAGTTCCACTGACAGCAATTCTGGTGGATGCCCAAGTGCTGACTGGCAAAGCCTAAGACTTGTAAGTTCAAACCTGCTCAGCATGAACTGACACAACTTCCTGCCCACCCTTCCCAGCTTACACAATATCAGATTTCAACTTTCTCTAAAGGAAATATTTGTTGAAGTTTGATTTAATGCATTTGATTTGACATTTTAGTCTTCGTTTGATGCAAAAAAAATGCTGATGTCCTCATGGAAATTCAAGGGGATAAAAGATAAAAGAACACTGCAAAAAGGTATATAACTCTGCAGCACTCACAAGGCAAATGTGAGACTGTTTTCACTTTTGGTGAAGAAAAGCAAAAAGTGAACTTCAGGATCATGCTACATTGAGTGTGGGGTTTAAACAACAGAACATCATTTTACCAGAGCAAAATCAGCTTGAAAACAAGCAGGGAGGAATGTCAATTAGAATGAAAAGCTTCCACCTTTTTCTTTAGTGGCCAAAGTCCCAAATATCCCATACTTAAAAGACAGAATTGCACAGACAAGAGGAAACAAAATTGTCTGCAGCTTATCATTACATGCAATCACTAGTGTTTCAAAAAAGTGTCCCTATTCTTTATTATCTTGAATGATCATTGATTTTATACATTATTATAACACAGCAGTAGAATGCAAGCTAATGGAAAATACCAACATCAGCCAAACCAACCATAACCCAGAGTAAATTGAAGCTGCTTCCAGTAGAGCTCCTAATTTGTTTTTTTAATCTTTTATGCATTCAAACGTTTAGAGAGAAAATCAGTTTCCCTGCCTTTCTTGTAGCTTAGTGAAGATATGGTTTATGATGTAAGATTCATCTTTCTTTATGATAGATATGACATGTTCTTAAGTAGAATATACTTTCAAGGAATTAATCTTTGCCACGATTTGCCAACCCGGACTGGATTTTCCCAGAGTATGGAATGGGGGAAGACCCGAACTGGATTTTTCTCCTGAGTACGGAATGGGGGAAAAATCAGGACTGGATTTGTTCCTGAGTACAGAATGGGGGGAAAAAAAATCAGGACTGGATTTTTCCCAGATTACGGAATGGGAGAAAAACCAAGATTTTTCAGAAAACCTGGATTTAACCCCAAAATACAGAATGGGGGAAAACCCAGACTTGTGAAGATGTGGACTTAATTATGACTGTCTTGAAATCGTTATCTAAAATTCATCAGTGTATTTTTTCCTTTACTGCCCCTCAGTGAAACTCACGCTTCTGGTTTCCAGGAGCCTTGTTAGTAAAATTCTACTATAAATTAATTGCCTCGATAGCTATCTGTCTCTGCCCTTTGCCATAGCTCTTTTGTGTAACACATAACACTTTTGTGAAACACAAGGTCTGTGCAGCAAGTATGTGGGGAAGCCTGATCCAAATGTTTCTCCAATGGTTTTTCTTTCCTACAAATATTATCAACAGAATTAACTGTTTATACACCCATCCAGTCTTTGTTAGGATACTGAATCCAGGAGTTTTTTTGACTGATTAAATCCTTAATCATAGAAAAACTACTTTGGTGGAGCATTAATTTTACTGCTTCCTCTTAGAGCTAATTCTTACTGCCTAAAGCTGTAAAAGATCACCTTCCTAACCTACAGCATGGACTCAATTCATTCCCATCAACATTACAGAATGTTCCAATCTGACACATTTACCAAAATGCTGTGATGGCCAATGATCTCACTTGTCCTGTAGAACACACCTGGGACTTGGAATGGATCACATTGTTTCAAAAATGTGAGCATTTCTCGTATTTAAAGCTTTTAGTAGAAGGTTTATAAATGACTCCTGGATGAAACAGGAAAAACAAAACGTGCCTAAAGAGGAGAGCTGTTACCACAGAAAACAATGGCACTGTGAGCAAAAGATAAAAATACTACAAATTTCCTCATCATGTTTCTGGAAATCCTTTCCTTCCCAGCCTTCCCCAGTACCAACTTCTTTGGTCACACATCTCCATCTGGACTCCTTCAATCCCCATCCAGACAGTACCAGTGCTGCTGTTGCTATATTCCTCCCTAATCAATGTGATCAGCACACATTGACTTGATTTCCTCTACGTGCATCCTTATTTTCCATTCCAAACAAAATCTGCTTCTTTCCTCATAATCTTTTTTTCCCCTCTAATATATTATTACATGTTATAAAAAAAAAAAAAAGTCCACAGAGTAGCATGAAAATGTGGTAGGACACCACCAACTGCTGCTTGGAAAAATAAAGAGAACAGTAAGTATGACAAATAAACGTTGCAGTTCAGATGTACTGCTTACTAAACTGCAGTATTCATGGCTCTTTTGCATTTGTCTTCACAGAAGTACTTTATTATGATCATTAGAGTAATTAGATGGCATTTTAAGTGAGACTGCACAGATTCTGCTCTTGGTGTAGCACTACTAACTGAAAAGTAGGGAGATGGAATAAAAAAGATAGATTTATGGAGTACATAAAACTGAGCTGAAGTACATGCCTGCGATAATTTTTGGAGGACAGAATTGGAATTTAAAATAGAAAGTTGGATCTTGGTACAATTTATTCTAGTCTAATTTTAAAAAAGAAGCCTAATCTAATTTAAAACCAGAAAATAGTTGGCAAGAAGCAGCCCAAGAGTAGTCAATATCAATCAGGTAATCACTGCTTCTCATACCCTACTGCTGTGCAACCTCTAGTATATTTTTTATCACACATCACTACAAACAAACATGAGATGTTTTTTGGAAAACATTAGAAAAACAATTCAGAAATCTGGTAGCTCAAACACCCTGCAGCATTTTGGCTGACTTTGGAAACAGCAGCTCAAGGACTGCCCAGGTTGGACAGTTCCAGCGAGACCAACAAAAAATACTAAAGGTGTAAAAAAAACCATGAAACAAAATTGGAAGATATGCCAAGGGAGGAACAAAAGTATTTGTTTATTCAACAAATAATGTTCCTAAGGAGACATATGGCAGAAGACATTCAATATCCAAAAGAGACGACTTTTTGGGGAATAATATTCAGTTACTAGAGGCAAATGACAAAAGGCCATCCACATAAATGATAGCATACCCTTTGTCACAGATCCTTAACTGAATATTGAAAAGGAGCTGGGTACAATGGGTTCTCGAGTCCACCATCCCTCTAAGCAGAAAAATCCCTTTTGGTTGAGTGCTGAGAAATTCTGGTTTTGTAGCTTGGCACTCATGCCCGTGGCATTGTGACACATTAACCAAAGCCACAAAAGCCACAGCAAGAAGGACCCTGCAGCTACTATTCAGACATGAAATGAAAGGAAATGAGCAAAAAATCGGCAGCAACATCTCAGTATTGCTCTTCTCAGCAGCTGCCACTTCCCTCCCGAAGGACTGGCTGCTCCAGCTCCCTCCTTTCACACGTTCCTACAGACCCATCACATTCTCTATCAGATGTCACCACCTAGCAATCTCTGAGGGGAGAATTAGCCAGCACCTCCTCATCTGAACAACTTTCATAAATGCACCAGGCAGAGAGCAGTATTTCCTTAGAGCCACACACAGAGAAAGTTATGTTTCTTCTGAAACATTCCAGTGACTATTTCCCATAAACCCATTATTACTCCTTTGTTCAAACCACATGGAACAAACTGAAAAGCAGCTAAACACAAACTTGCCTGTGCTGTTTTCTGCTACAGTGCATTGCTACATGCCTCCTCCAGAAGAGCAGTTTTGCTCCTTCCAGGAGGAAGGAAAATTGCAAAAGAGAAAATGACGCCTGTCGTAATTGGTTGCTCAAGTGGTTTCTCCAGACAACAAACAAGTGTGATTGCATTTTCCTCTAAATCAAAGCCATATACTCCTGAATTTAGCAAGCACTGGATGAATTTTTGCTGTATTTCTATGTGGCAGCCAGAGAAGTCATCTTTCATCCTGTGCCCTCCTTACACATGACTGTAAAATTGGGAAGTATATAATGAGGGAATGTAGCTTGGAGAGTGGTTCTAGTTCCCTGTTGAAAACTCATTCAGACAATTATGCTGAATTTCAATACTTGCTATTTCCTATTGTTATGGCAGCTGTATTTGGAAAATCTTAGCTTACCACCAGAAAGAGTTTTCCATTCTCTGCACCTAAAATCATTCAGGATAAGTAGGAAACCAAAGCCCAGCCTAAGAAGCAAGCATTTCTGAGAGGTAATAAAGCCTAATAAATAAAATCTACACTTCATCTTGTATTCCACACTGCCTCTACCCCAACTCTCAGCTTTCTGTTAGCTAAAGTAGTAAGATCTCGTCTCATTAGCTTTCCAAATGCAGCTGATGAAAATAAACCTCATCTATTGAGATTTTACCTTTCTTCCCTCTAATAATTTTGCTTTTGCCACTTGAACTGGTGTTACCTCTTCCCCATTAAAGCACTAGGAAATACACTTCCTCCTGGTGCTATTTCCTATATCAGGGTTTCTATCAATCAGTTTCAGGAAACAGACCACTCTGTTAGAAGTGAATAATCCATTTTTACTTGTAGAAAGAGTTTCATTTAAATGGTACATACTCTACACATCTTTATGGAAGTGTTAAGAACACAAAAGGAAATGTTTTATTTAGACACAATTCAGTAGTCCACGTTTCCTTATCCATACATTATGATTTTTATAACTTTAAAATTCAAGTAACAGAAAGATCCTTTTGAACAGAGATAACACAACTCGTCTGCAACATTTATTGTGCTTAGCTGTAACACAGGCATTAGAATGGATTCTCCCCTTCTTCAACCATTGTAGTTGCCCAGTGGCAACAATATTACTACTTCTTATAGCCTCAATTAAATATTGCTGTGAAAGTTATTTTAGTCTTAGTATCATACATAGCTTTGATAGAAATTACAAAAAATATTAATATTGTGCTGACATATATCAATTTCTCCCTTAACTGGACTTTCCCTGAAAAAAAAAGTTCCATCTAAACATTATTTGGTAATGTATCCTCATGCAATGATTGCCACATCCTTTCTCACACCTTTTAGTGAAGTATATTTAGAGAAAAAAAAAATTATTTTAAGCATAATCAAAGAATGTATTTTCCTTCCAATATGCCACTTCAAATCTCCAGTGCTGTAGTCTTCAAAGTGTTCAAGGTACTTTATACCATTTAATTCAACTTACTTCTAGGCCCAAAAATAAGAAATAGAAGAAAATTGAACTTTTGAGTCTATGCTATATTTAAGTATTTGGCTCGATGTAATTCTGTAGAGAATGTTTTCAGCTTTAAGTAATCTCAAAACTCATCCATTTCATATTGTAAATCAAAAAACAGGATATGTAAATCAATATTATTTTCCTGGTAGGAATGCAATAAGTGACCTCACTTTATTAATATTAAGCACTGAAATCATCAGCTAAAGAGTAGGTGTGTGATCAAACAGCACAAACTCACACAGCCACACACTGAGTAAGTGAGAGGAAAATGTACTGGCAAACACATACCTGTGCTCTTGCAGGAGAACTTTGTTTTCTCATCACACACTCGCAGAGTTCCATTACAGCCTTTTTCATCACTCCCATCCTCGCAGTCCTTCTCTCCATCACAGCGCCACAACTCAGGAACGCAGTTCCCATCAGGGCTGCACTGAAATTCCCTTCCACTGCACCTTCCAGGAGAGGGAGTTTCTTAGAAAAATAAGAATTATATTGAAGAATTTGCTCGTGTGAGTTTTATTCCATTCCAAGTCTACACTGACTTAGAGCCCTCTTCCTAACCAAAGCCAAAGTCAGAGTCCCTAAGCATAACACTCAAAATTCCATCCTGTAACTCATCACTCCAACACAAGCTTCAGACAAACCCTTAATCCTCACTTCCTTCACTCCCCCCTCCACCACAGGCTCAATACCAATTTTTATTTCCGTTTTTCCCTCCTGTCAGACAGGAATGAGTTTGGAGGCATAAGGGGGTCCAAGGCTGATGAGGATTTCCTTGCATTTTGCAAGACCTGTGTTTAATCCTCAAGCTGGTTGCCCTCACCCTTCCTCATTCTCCTCTTTTACCCAACGAGGTCCATCTCCTAAGCCACAAAACTGGAAAGGTCACACCCACAGTGCCTGGTTTGTGCTGGTACAGCACTGGCAGAGCAGCTGGGGCTGCTCCAAATTCCACAGCAAGGAGCTTCGCTCAGTGCAGCCTTGGAATCAGTGCTGACTGCTTCAAAGAATAATTACTGTGAGATTTTAATTATTCATCACATACATAACTCTCTAAGTATTTTCTATCTTATGGCCTTTACATTTTTATTCCTGCTTTTCTTTTCCTAAACTATTACCACTGTATTTCTATTCTTTAATAACATACTAACAACAACACCATGAACTTTAAAGCAATGGCATACTTGTACTTTCCTGCTTGTACCAAAAAGCATTATTTGAATAAATTTTTATAGCGCTGTTTATAAGTATACATTTTATTTTATTTTATTTGACATTGCCTTGTTGTTTTTTTCCCCTACATAATCTACATTCTTGTATTCTATCTTAAAAGTTAGAGTGAGGCTTTAATGAGCAGTGGTAAAAGTGGGTTGTTCAGTTCCAGACTAATCATTTTGATAGAGATAGATAAAAATTATTTTTGTGAATATATAAAAATTAAGGACTTCACTCATACTGGCATTCTGATAATTTGTGTATTTGTATGAGGTATGCAAGTAGATTTAGAATATAAACTTATGAAATGGGGCCAGTAATGCTGAGTACAGTTACTTTATTATAGAAAAAACATTAGGAAAAAAATATGAAAGATATTCCCTCTTCTGATCTGATTATTTTTTATCCTTTGCCATGAGCATCCTTCCTTTCTCTCCCCACCCAAATAAATACAATGCATGGTATTTAAATGTGGCTGTAGTTTGTTAAAATGCTTTTATGTAAAAAAACCCCCACAAACTCAAAGACTTGCATTACACAAAAATGAGAATATTACTGTTCCACTGCATTAAAATCAGAAAATATCAATAATAACTTAATGAATGCTTCTTACTGTCTCTTCACCTAGACAGCATGTGTCTCTGCAATAAGAGAAACATCACATCTAGCATAATTCATTAAAGTAAAACTATATATAAAACTTATCTCACAGCAATACCCATTCTGTTTTCAAATGAATTCCCCTTCCATAAAACACTTCTGTGTTATCACATTGCACTTGACATATTTCCCATTCCAACCTTTACCAAGGTTAAAACCACATTCTCTCTTCCCATTGGCTGAAGGTCAGGTACTTATAACAGATCATTTTCCGTGCTTACAAGTATTAAAAAGTGGGAAGAAAAAATATAAAAATCTAACCTTCCCTGGTGCAGTTTGTTCTGGTTTCATCACTGAAGTCCCCGCAGTCGTTGTCCCCATCGCATGCCCAGTGACTCGGGATGCATCTGCCGTTGTGGCACCGGAACTGATCCGCAGAGCACGAGTGAACGCAGCCCAGCTCGTCACTGCCATCGCCGCAGTCGTCATCTGCAAATGCCCACATTTTAAAGGGTTTTAAAACGTAAAACAGCTGAATGGAATGTGTAAAGAGGGAAAAAATAGTATGAAAAAGTGAGGTAAATAAAGCAGTATGTTTGCTGCCCACAGGCATCAAATTACTTCTAATGCAAGTAATACCTAAATCTTGTTTACCAACAGCACTCAACTCTGTCATTTTGGATAGTCTAACCCCTGACTCTGTTATTCAGTGCATGAGGAGGTTGTAGATTTTCTTCATTTCTTTAGCTATGTGTAATCACACTGGCCTTCAGACACAGTGGGTTTACTTTATTCTCTGTGATCACCTAAGATAGTTAATCACAGACACAAACAGCTTCATATCTACCAAAATGAAAAACCTGATTAATTTCTTTTCAATAGATTTTTCTTTTCATAGAAACTTTGTTTCTGTGTGTTTACAGGAGTGCAAAGTGGAGAAAGCACATAAATAATCGTGGACGGCAGTTTCTCATTACCCTAATGATGCAGTCATTACAACAGTCTTAAGGCAATTCCCATAATTAGATCGTGGTCATCAAGGCAGGAAGGAGATAAATATGTTAGGTACACTCTAAAGGGTCTCCATGCACAGAAGTTCAGTCAGCACACTGTGAAAATTTCGTAAATTTGCCCATTTACAGGTGAAAATTCCTGTCAGACAAATAAAATTATAGAAACACCAAATGCTTTGGACCAACTCAATGTTATTAGGACTGGAGCAACATCACTCTCACACCACAACTCTGAGAGGAGATTCATTTTAACATTTAAATATGTACTCTTCCAGCCAAAAGGACTAAACACGTTGTAGGGTCTTGCTGGCCTTCACTCTTCAGGGATGCAATTAATTTAATTGAACTTGTCCACAAAAACCAAAAAATCAGATATATTGGTCACTTAAAGTATTTTCTAAAAAGAGAAAATTCTTTCATAAGCAACAGCTTTGCTTTTCTTTTCTTTCTTTTTTTTTTTTTAAAAAAAAAGAATCATCATACTTCGTACTAGATAATTTAGTATTTGTACTTATTACCATATCCAATGCCTCACTCCTTATCTGAACCTTCAATGTTGCTGATTTCTAGGTCAGGTCAGTAATTTAAAAATGCTTTATTTATTCTCTGACCACTTACAAGCCAAACTGACAATATGAGTCTCAGAAAAAAAGAACATCAAAGCAATATTTATGTGATCCCCCTCATATTCATTTCAGATATAGAGGACCTGATACTTGCCTGAATCACAGAGCCATTTGCTACTAATGCATCTCCCATTTCTGCAGATAAATTGAGTTAGTGGCTCACATGTTGGGAATTCTGTGAAAGGGTTCAAAGAGAAATAAAAGGTATTTAACATACATCCTTTTCTCTAATGTTCTGCCACCTTCCTATATGCATAAATTGCATGTGTGTTCTAGCAAACATTTGCACCTTCCAAGTACTTAATCTGGAGAGGAGAAAAAGGTGAGACACCAAATAGAAAAGATAAAAAAGGATTAAGTATAAATGCTGTCCAAACCCTACCCTTCCTCAACACAGACCATGAAATTCATTACTCTGTGACAAATGGCACAGCCCTACATTCCCATCCAACCAGGGCTGGCTTTTAACCATGCTAATATTTAACACTAACCATAGCTTCATGACTGATACAAACTCTATTTTTCCTGAGCTTATGCACATAAGGGTTCCCCAATTGCAACAGCACTGCCAGTAAGAGACAGGAAATGGAGCACTATAAAATGAGAAGGTTAAGTACCAAGCTAAACAACAGCCAAGAAATAAAGTTACTCTACACTGGCATAATAAAATCTAAAATTAAAATGTCAATGTAAAATTTCACAAGCAGATCCTCCTAGCATTGCAATAAAGTAGTAGAAATCTGAGACAAGATAATTCACCAAGAATTATCTTGGTGATCATGAACACAGATATTTGTTTCCATAATTATTGAATATGTTTCTTCATAGAGTAATTTATGAATTAAATTCATAAATTTTTTTAATCTAAAGCCAATGATATAGATAGATGTGTGCATTTATTATTAACCTGCTAAACAGTTTGGAAAATACTGAAGAGTTTTTTCTATACTTTCAAAATATGCAACATAAATATGAAATTTTCTTAGGATGAGAAATGAATTCACTTTGTTTTTATGAACCTCAGAAAGTTTTGGCTTAAATAGAGTCACCCATGAAGCATTAAACCAATCAGCTCCATCTAATAGTAGATTTAAAATAAAATAAATTTTTATTTAAAAATTAAGTAGAGATCACCAAGGACATCATTGAACAAAGGTGATTGTCCTGCTTCAAAGAAGGGTGAGAAGAAAAGCTATTGATGACAGCACTTTGTCACTTACTGCTAGAAAGTTCTTGCTTTTTTTGTTTGGTTGGTTTTGGGTTTTGTTTTGTTTGGGTTTGTTTGTTGGTTTGGGGGTTTTGGTGTTATGGGGTTTTGTTTGCTTGTTTGGGTATTTTCTGTTAAACAAACACATTACAGTGACAAAAAAAATCTGTTCCGAGAAAAATAATGGAAGTGTGCAACTGCAGCAGTGCTTAGCCACAATATATGCCTCATGTGCTTCAAGAAAAGCTGAAAGCTACTTTTAATTTTGCTTTTTCAAATAATTTTTCCACGAATTTAACTCCTAGATTAAATGCAGTTTTCCCCTTTTCCATACATGAATGCCTCCATGACTTCATTTTCTCTATGTTCACCTGTACAAAGGGAAGGAAGCTAATTAAAATGAATTGTGATTTCCCAGCCCACCACAGCCTTTCCAAGAATGTTCTGTAGCATCTCCAGAGCTTGCCCCAGCCTTCACCATTATCCACAGCTCTTGCTCACATCCCAGAGGACACACAACACTTGTCCTCATTGTCTCTTTGGTCCTTTCCTATTTCACAATAAAACATGAACATCCTGCAGCTGATCCACACCCAGCCCTGTCCTGACTGCCCTGGAGACAGACAAACCAAGAAAGCTCAAACCTTGAGCTTCCAGTGATGTCTCTCCACAGCATAGGCACCAATCTGATTTCTCTCTGCTGTCCTTGTGGATAAAAGTATAATTTTACATTTTTTCATAGAAGGAAATATCTCCCACTAAACAGAACAGGTAAATAAATGCCATTAGCACACCCATTAGTGTTTAAATTATAGGGCAGGATGAAAAATGAAATATTTGACTTATTTGCACAGCCACAGTGCTTGAGGATAACAAAACAAGATTCTAAAACATGAAATATATGCAAAGTTTGGCTAAGCAGAAAAACAGCTAGTGAAATAAATCCTGATTAAAAGATCTGAAGAAATATTCCAGATTGGCTGAGAGGATACTGAACAAAGCTCATGGGAAGGACTTACAGAGGTGCCAGTAACATCTCTGTGCTGCTGACATGGCCAAGAACACAAGGTACAGGCAGAGAAACTGTTCTAGCACTGAGCCAATGTTGTGCCATTAAACAGAGAACTTTAGAGATTGCAAAATACAAATCCACTGGGATCACTCATCCTTCCTCTGCACACAACTGAACTTAATTGATATTAAATCAATTAGAAGTCTACCTTTATTATTTTATTATACCATCCCTGCAAGTGTTCAATGCCAGTTTGGATGGAGCTCTGGTCTAGTGGGAGGTGTCCCTGTCCATGGCAGGGGGTTGGAACAAAATGCTCTTTAAGGTCCTTTCCAGCCCAACTCTTTCCAAACCACCCTGTGATTCTACACTGCAATACATCATATTCTGTGATTCTGCATCTGCAGACAGCTCATTGACCCCTGTGCTCTCAGACTCACAGCAGTTACCAGTGCCCTGCAAAACAAATGACTATTAAAATCCTTAATTGCTTGGAAGCAGCTGATTAGAGAGAGCACACCCCTCTCTGCAGTATCTCAGCAAAGCAGCAGTCAGCACAGCTGCTGATACTCTCTCATGATAGAACCAGGAAATTTATTTTTTTCCTGAAAAACACAAGATCAAATACCCTTCTGTTGAGGCCTGAAACAGGCGGATTTTATTGACATCTAGAATATGCTGAGGGGGGCCCATGTGGAGAGGTATGTGACAGAGATAAAGAATAATTTTTGAGGGTGACAGCATTTGATAATGGGCTGTAAATTTAAAAAAAAAGTGCTGATTGATCTGCATATTTGGTATTGTAGTTAAAAACTCATTAAATAGAAAATGCTGCATTTGCTTTGGATTTATTTATTAATCAAATAAATTCTATTTGCCATTTCAGAAATACTATCATCAGTTCACATGAAAAGAGATCTTCATATGCTTTATATTTTACAGGATAATTTGACTTTTTTTCCCCCCAGAAGAGAAATCCACTTACCACAGGATGCCATTTCATCGGTGCCATCTCCACAGTCATCCTCCCTGTCACACAGCCATGACACAGGAATGCACCGTCCATTCCCACAGGAAAACTGATTAACCTGACAAGTTCTTGCTGTCAAGACAAAGCACTCCAAAAATACAAGGGAAATGGACTAGATCCCTCAGGCCTCTTGGTGGGTGTCTGATTTTAGAAGCTGCAGGGCTGGAGGGCACCTGCTGCACCTTCCCCCTGCTCTGACTGAACATCATTCACCTCCTCTGATTTCAGAGAAAACTCAGGTCATCTGCAGAGCTGTGTCCTACCCCTGCTGTGTGCAGTCCTTAGTGGTTTCTTCCTCATAAAAGAGCATGGAATTCTATGTATAATTATGCAAAACTAGGTGGTGAGAAGAGCATTAATACACACTAATGCTTGGTGTAAACAAAAATCAGGGCATAAAAATGCCCACTGGTTGGAATATTAACAACTTGTATTCTATAACATGAACAGTGATCTTGTGAAATTCATATTTACACAGGAAAATGGGAATTAGCCTGTGTGTGATGTGCCTGGCCTCACTGCTCTTAGAATCCTTGCCTTTGCAAACACTTAACTGTAATCACTCATTAAAGGAATCAATGCATGTCTTTCTTCCCAAAAATAAGGATCACTAAAAGAATTCATGCTATGTAACTACAAAGAAATTACTTTGAAAGCTGATGAATAGTAAAATGCCATTAAAAAGCTAGCATAGAAAACTGTCATTATATATAATTTTGTTTATTTAAAATGTGAACCCATAATAATAATGCCAGTGATAGCAACACTTAATTGTGTTGCTACACAACAAGATTTTTATTCCAAATTTAAGCTTTTAGAGTTCACCTGGATGTTATTGTACACTTTAAAAAAATGGCTGATATTTCAAAACCCCCAGTAACTGAAAGAATATTTCTTAATTTGTTATTTTCGACTATCATTTTCCTTTTTCTTCATAGAAGTAGCCCAAAACAAAAAAGAGGAATAAAAGTTTAAAATATTTCAAAGAAGTAATTTTTTAAGCATTAACAGTGTTTGCCACTGCAGGAATAAATGGAAAAACAAGGAGACAAAATTCAATCCATAGCAAGATCACACAGGAATAAAAAAAGAAAATGGTCTTCAAATCAGACTCTCACCCTACAAGCAAACAGTTGGATATCAAAGAATACCAAGGCAATAAGACTACTGAAAATATTTTAATACATAATGAGTGGTGTCTCTCACTGCACTTCAGTTCAAAACAGTCATCAGCTTATTGATGGCTGGCATTTTGCATATTCGAGATTTCATGCTTTTTAGTGAACTCTGACAACAGGCACTAAACATCACTTCCACACAAGCAAAGGGCAGTTTAGGAATTCCATGATTTACTACAGTGAAAGCAGTAAACAATCTTCATCTTGCTCTTTCCTTAAAAAAACTCACTCTCTAGTTAGTAACCCAGAAATGAAAAGAATTTCAAGGCACTGAGTGGGAACTGAATAACTAAATATGCATAAACTAAATCAGCAAAAAATAAAATTTACTGGTGACATGGCACCCATCATAGCACATTAATGAACAAAATTATAACTGCCAAAAAAGATTTGTACCTCAAAGTTTGTACCTGAGCATTGCTTTGACAGTCGACCCACATGGAGAGATTAAGAGCTGAATTACTTTGCAAAGCACAGTCAAGCACATGGATTAAGTAAAATATAATTTGTATTCCAGCCCTGGTGGCTTCAAAATCTGAATTAATTTAAAACATCAATAACCAGATTACAAGTAGCAGACTGGCTCATTTCAGTTCAAATCAGTCCTGAACTATTTATGGAACTGAAGTTAGAGAACTTGTATGCTCAACCAAGTAAAAGTTTTACCTGCACAAGTTTTATTTGATTCGTCTTCGTTATTACCACAATCATTAGCTCCATCACAAAGCCACCTCTTGGGAATGCAGCGATTATTTTGGCACTTAAACTGATCATCAGGACAGCTATGATTGACTGTGGAGAAAAAAAGAGAGTTGTTTTTTTTTTCCCTAAGAAAATAATCTGAGGAAAACAGCTGTGAAATCTGTGAAAAGAACACATTAAATGGTATTCCCTGGTGGTGCAGTTAGTGTGGTTATCCTGTATATATAACTGCCATGACATAAAGATTGTTCAGCAAACCAGTCAATTACAAATATTGCAGTGCTTCAATCATAAATTAAATAATACCCAGTAAAGATGCCAATATGAAGATCCTCTTCTATTAAGTGATAAAAGGTAGCAGCATTTTATAGCGCTGCTATTTCCTTAAAGAAAGATGTCCTTGATCACATTTGAGCAGTGTGATGAGGTTTGCAAACTAAAGTGCAAATAAACAAAGGAAAACACCGATGGGAACAGATGCAAGCTGCTAAGTGCAGATCCAAAATATGATACCACGGTGAGCAGGGATTTGGGCAGGTCATAAAGTGCTTCTAAAACAAGGCACATTACTGTCAATGGCCACATACAGATCTGCTGTTTACTCACCATGAAATTGTAGGTGTCGAAAAGTGAAATATGCAACACGGTGTAAAACAAACCAACAAAAACAACCTGGCATTGAGGAGTGAGCAAGGTATCTCTCAAACATGGAATTCCAATTCTCATGGAAAGGATGAAGCTGAATGCACAGAATTTATGTAAATACTATTGGCCTGCTCTTGCAACTGTAGTAGTGTTTTTGTTCTGCTTCTTTCGTGCTAAAAACATCTTTTATTAGCAGATTTTCCTCATCTTGATCTAGACAAGAACAGCAAACTGCACACGGTTTCAAATGCTGAGTTAAAAATAATCTCTGGCTATTCTTCACCTACTCAGCCATCCACGGTCTCTTTTTTAAAGTTTAACATACATCTGGAAACAAAGGGTATTTAAAATGAAAGGGTGTCTTGCAGGCTTATCCTTGACATTTCAGTAGCTTTTATCTTTGACCTTTCTGCCTACTCCTCCAATTGAAGACGACACAGAGCGAGGGTGATATCAATAGCACATGAACCCTCTGTGAGTGGTTTGTGTGCAGGGTGCAGAAACACAGGGAGCAGAGATTAGTTAACAATCTGAGCAGAAAGGTGTCCCAAACCCCATACTTCTGAAACCACCTCGTTTGCAATGCCATCACATTGAGGAGGACAAAACTGGAAGCATCCAAATTACAAAATCACAAGTTGAAGACTTTCTTTTTTTTTTTTTTTTCAAATTTGACTTTAATACTTGACATAGATATTGCTCTAAATGGTAGCTGAGCTTTTGCTCATATATATTTAGTAACATGTGTGTATCCTACTCATAATTGCAAATATATCAAACTCATAAAGAACTATTGGAGTTACCATGGCAACTGCTGAGAAAAGATCAATGTTATTACACTGGCCATGTAAACTATAGATCACATTCAGGTTTAAGACCAGGTTATGATTTCATTTCTATCTGTATAAATCCTCAGAGAATTACAAGCTTTGATCAATG
Organism: Erpornis zantholeuca; assembly: GCA_013400515.1. Classification (NCBI taxonomy): domain Eukaryota; kingdom Metazoa; phylum Chordata; class Aves; order Passeriformes; family Timaliidae; genus Erpornis; species Erpornis zantholeuca. Next base: position 28,279 of record VZTN01017052.1, read on the forward strand.
AACTGGTCTGCCTTACACTAATTTAAAAGACAATCAAGTCAAATTTGCTGAAAGATTTTCCTTCTCACTCTCTTTATTAGTTAAACTCCTTAATTTAAATGCAAGAAACCCCAGTATCAAAACAAAACCAGAGTAAGCACTAAAACTCAGAACTAGAAAAGTATTTTAAAAAATGTTACTGATATCAGCAGTGGCTACTAGACAGAGCTATCAAAATAGATAAATGCTGTAAAAAAAAACCAAAAACAAAAGCAAAAAACCAAAACTACCACCATAATGAAACAAAACAAATCCAAAAGTGGCCATTTAACAGAGATATTGGCAAAGGTCAAGGCACTGCAGAGGATCATGAGATCAGTTTGTATCAGCAGCATCAGGCCCATGTTAAGCAGGCAAGATTTACTCAAAGATGAATAAACAATCACACTTCACAAAGACATTCTCTCAGCCTAGCCAGCTTCACAAAAGCCTCAGCAGAAACACACACACCCTGCTTTGGACATCCAACCCCAAGGATCACTTCAGAAATCAGAAAAGAAATCTAAAAACACCTGCCATAATCTACTGGGGGAAAAAAACAAAACCCAAACAAACAAAAAGCCAACAACAAAAAACTAACAAAATCCCAGAACAGTTTAGAGTTGTTTGGTCTCAAAGAGATAAGAAAGAGACACTATGATAAGAGTTTTCAGACACACAGAACAGCAGTGCAGAGTAGAAGAGGGTTCATTTCTACAATTGTTTGTGAGAAATAATGTACTTTCATTTCTGTAAAGGAGATTTGGTTTAGAGAAATGATCTAAGGACAGAAATAGAAAGCATTGTGACAAACAGAGTAAGGAAAATAATTCTCAGTGCTGCTACACTAATTTAACAGGAGGCTACTTAAGCACCTTCCAGGTACATAATTGGTATGTTTTCTATTATTTTTCGTTTCAACAGTGGAACTCCTATACAGACTAAAAATGCATCCCTTGTAAAACTGTAACTTCAAAGACAAAATACATCTAATTTAATACTGGAAGTTGTTTAGGGACTTGGGTTTTGGTTTTGGTTTTCTTGGTGGGGTTCTGGCAGGGGAAGTGGTTTGGTTGCTTTGTTGGTTTGGTTGTTTGTGGTTTTTTGTTGGTTTTCCGGGGGGGTTTGTTTGTTTGTTTTCCTTTCTTTTCCTGGGGATTTTTTTTTTTTTCCTGGTTGGAAGGGACCTGCTGAGATGCCCTGGTGTAATTCCCTGCTTGAGCAGGACCAGGTAGAGGAGGTCTCTCAGGACTGTGTCTATAGAAATACCAAGCATCTCCACAGACAGAAACTCCACATCCACTTTGTGCAATCTATTCCACCATCTGACAGCAAAAAAAGCATTATTTTTCAGATGTTCAGAAAAAATTTATGCTTTTCACTTTGTGACTATTACCTCTTATCCTGCTAATGACACTACCAAGAAGAGCCTGGCTCCCTTTTTCCACTCCCTCCCATTGGGTGTTATACTGTGACCCATGCAAGCAGTGGAACACAAAGCAAAAAACACCAATATTTAAAGAATCAGGACTTGTTGAGGGCCTTGGCCCCCGTTGGGATTGGAACTGGGGGTTCCAACCCCTGTCCTCTGCCCTGGGGCTTCTCTTCTTTTGGTTTGTCATGTTGGAAAAAATGCAGCAAGAGATCTTCTTCTGCTGTTTCAGAGTTGTTTATTTTTCCTATCAAAACCTCAGAGGGAGAGACAGCATCCTCCAAGGACACCAGGGCAGAAAGGCAATGGCTGCAGATCAGCAGCTACTTTTATATCTTACTAACAACCATTCAAGAAACAATATGTATCTTATTTTGTTTCCAACACCAGTAAACCCTCATCTTATCGATATGTCTTTTCAATACTAACTTTTTTCCACCAACCAACACAGCACAGGAACTGGTGTCAGAGAAGAGAGGAAGAGAATGAGGAGAGAGGAGAAGAAGAAAGAAGGAAAAACCACACCCAAAAATCTCCATCTTGTCCTTATGTAATACATAGAGCAAGATCCTAAAACTACAACTAAACTCTCTGTGGTACACTAAACAAAAATCTCTTCACCTCTCTGGTGCATTCAGGTTCTCCCAAAAGTGGAGAGAGCTTCTCCAAAAGCCTAGGTCGCTGGCTAGGCTATTTTTGAGGAGCTCTGGGGATATAAAGAAACCACCAGAGGAGCAGGAGGAGCTTTCAGGCTTCCCTGGACTCCGACAAGGACTGATGATGCCAACCCCACAAGACGACTGCTCCTGCACTGCGCTATGAAACAAGCGAGATTTGAAAGGGCTGCTATTACTGCATGCAGGAAAAGGAAGAAATGATAGATTGGCACGAATGGCTTGAGGATGATTACTTTTGTTTGGCACCCCTGAAATCCAGCAGGGATTTGGGTGGAAGGGGCAGTGCATACGTACAGCAGATGTCGGAGTGCTCGTCGCTGCCGTCCAGGCAGTCGTCGTCGCCGTCGCAGCGCCAGCGCTCCTGGATGCAGCGCTTGTTGCTGCACTGGAACTGCTCGGCCTTGCACAGCTGGGGCAGCACTTCTCCCTCTTTCACTGGCAAAAACATCCAACAAGCACATCTCTTTATCTGTGTGATACACCCGGGATGCACCACTGCCCCTACATAAACACACCGATTGTTGCTCTTGTTGTTCAGAAGATTTTTACGTAAGCTCGGCATATCTGAGGTAATTCCACCTGCAGCCTGGAGTAGCACACCTACCTGAGTGCATTGTTGAGGGAATGTACTTCCAATAAATGGAAAAAGTCTGAACAGAATGGCATTCAAACTGATTTTTAAATTGGGGCTTCGATTACAGCGTAAAATATCAGTTTAAAGTATTCCAATACCTCATCAACAGCCAAAAGGAAGTATCCTGACAGACACTGGCCAAATTCTGGTGCACATTTAGGGATCGAAAATGATTACTAAGAAGCTGATTCTTGTATCCAAGCAACAACTCAAACAGTGCATTAGGCACTGGTACAGACTTGGCAGAGAAGAAAGGATAAAATTCTGCTGGGGTAGAGTCAAGCAGCAAGCCATGAGCTTATTGGCAAAGCCAGGCACATGTATTTCTCAACACCAGGTTCAGAATGCCTCATGTGCAAATGCCAGGCATCAGTCTCTGTGCAAGGACCCTATGAGGAATACCAGAGTCCTTGGAAAGAGCCAGGCAGTGATGTGTGTTGAGGAAAAAGCAGGAAACCTGCCTCATTCCAATCTCAGTCTCTAACCTCTCTTCCTAACGCCTACACTCCATCTTCCCAGTGAGGAGTCCACCTTGCAGTAATTTCTGCTAAAAAAAGAAAAATAGGCTTTTTTTTTTAACAACGTTGATGGCTCAGCCCACCACGCATCTGGGTCAAATCCAAGGTCACTGCAAGTTCCTTGATGTTCATCATGTTATGAAATAATCCTTATGCTTTACTCATCTCTACCAAGCTCATTGCTGGAGATTCATGTGAAATGTTACACACTTCACTTCAAGAAATAGACCAAAGAGACTTAGAAAAAAAAAGAGAAAATTTTTAGAAAGTTACAAACACCAGCTGTAAACACTTAAAAAAAAAATACCTGTAGTACCTGGTAAGTTATTATATTAATTAAAAATTCCACCTTTTATTATACCAATTTTTATCATTGTTTCAATGAAGATATCTAAAGAAAAGATCAAAGACAGCAATATTTGCACACTGTGTCAGAACCTATTATATATAAATACATCTCCTTGACATGTTTTATGAACAGTTTCATCATGAACATTTCAATGTCAGATTTCCATTTAAGATACTTAGTCAGTAGAATAATCTGAAAACTGTTCATGTATATTTAATTAATAACTATATGGATTAATTTCTTATATTTTTAAAAGAGTTCAGTGAACTATTTAAGCACTTTATCATATCAGATATGCTGAAATATTTTCCAATGCATTTTATCCTTAGACAGTGTACTTGATATTCTGTTTTCTTTGGAAAATCTTTTCTATTCTGTAAACTGTCTTTAACTAGAATCTTTATTCGAATAATATTTCTTTGTCTTATAGACCCTCTAGGAGGCCACACCTTCTGGTTTTATTTTCAGGTCTGACTTGATCCCTTAACAGCAGCATCAACTCAGATATTCTGTAAGAATCTTACTCATGCAGGTTGTACTGTTTTCCTCCAAAAGCTGATTATCAGCACAGGCACAAACTCTGCCTCCAGGAATGGCCAAACAAAGAGTGCTGCAGCCTCCATTATTAACACGACAGGCATTATCACCTGGGAAAAGGAAAAAAAGAACAACTTTAAAACAAACAGCCATGCTAGGAATAAACAATGAGGTTTTTGGGAGGGTTTTTAGTTTGATTTTTTTTCTTTAGGAACATAAACAGATGAAGAACTTTTTGCAATTACTTTCCTCTCATGTAAGGAGCAAATTATTCTCATAGTTTGGTTACTGTGGGTTATAATATTTAAACATATTTAGTTACAGGTTGCAATATTGTATAAAAAATAATAATAAAACCCCACAAAAAACTGCTCCATTAGCTCACAGTATTCTATCTTCCTGTTTTATGAGGGAAACAAATACTGCAAAGTACTTGGCACAGCTACATGCACAGAGTGGCTTCAAGGAATCACAGTAGATAAAGGAATGTTCTGAAGTTAATTGGCATCTGTACACGTTAAAACAATGTGGCTACAAATGCAGATTAAGAAGAAAGAGAAAGGAAACAAATTAAAAGTACAAAGAGATCTATGGCAGATAGAACACAGGCAAATACTCCACTACTCTTTTCTGAACACACATTATTCCCCTTCTTTGTTTTCCAGGTTATTGTTCCTTCCCCAAAGCTGTTCCCATGAAGACACTGGCAGCTGTCAGGTGTTCTAACCATCTACCAAGGGCTGCTGCATCCTCACTCCTTCATTCCTGAGGCAACCAGAGTTAAAGCCACCAAGAGCCCACGAACGTCAGGATTTGTGTTTGTGTCACTTTGGCCATGACCTAATTGCTTTCACCTGCACTGCTGAGGACACCCAGGCTCTCCTGAGCAGAGCTCTGCCGATCCCAGGTCTTGGTGAGAAGTGATAATGACCAAGCAAGCTATAAAACTTCATGTCTGCTGAACCTTTAAATTAAAACTACCTTTTTTTTTTTTATCTTCCTGTCCTAGCAAGAAGCAGTTCCTCCTTTTAAAGGTGTACGAAACATTCATCAGCTTCCTGGGCTAAAACAGACCCAACACAATTCCCTCTCCTCAAAGCTCCTCACTTCACTTTTCATTGAAAATATAATATTAAGTTCTCATAAATGTAGCTATGAAGATGGATATTAAACTGTGCTGTCAGAGCCATTTCTGCATGTGAAATTACCAAATGAACATCAGATAACCTTTAAGATTTTGAAAATTTTTATATTTTAGGATGTACCTTGATATGTTTTACAATATTGAACAGTGCTTAATAACCTTTTCATATACTTTTTCTGATCTACCATACACAATATTTCTTAGGAGAAAATGTGTCTACAGTCGATTAAAATCCCACTGAACTTTTAGAAAAATTGTGCAAAATGATTAATAGAGAATGATGTGAAAGGCCATTGTGGTACTTGGACTTCCACTGGACAGGGTGTGAGTGAGATGGGACAAACACATAAACAGGGAAAACGGGAATTCTCTGTGAAGTCTGAGGGCTTGATCACAATTTTAGAGCCTAGACTGGACATTTAATACCCATTATTGGATCATGACTTCAAGTGTGAGGCTATGACCTAAACCACTACAAAAATCAACTATTATGTCTCTGCTCACAAAAACTGAAATAATATGAACAAAACATCAAAAATTTAAGAAATGTAGTTGAGTCTAAATTTTGGAAAACCTCAGGTACAACACAGCCTCAGAAAAAGTAGCCTTGAAAGTCTCCCCATCTTTACAGGACCATCATTGCACAAATCAAAGGATGTCAGTAACACAAAGATTTAAAACGTTCTCAGAAGCTGCTGAAATAAACAAACCACAATACAATCTTCAAAAGTGACTCCAACACTAGATAGCAAAAATCAAAACATTTGCAGTGATTTAATTAAAGAATGTACATGAGTTTGTCAGCTCACTAAAACAGAAAAAGCCTACAGAATAAAAGACTATTTCAGACAAATATAGAAAACACATAGAAAAGCCATGATGATTCTGAAGCCCAATGCAGGCTTAAAATAAATAACATCAAAAATTAAATCACTAGATCAAAGTCAACTGGTCCATCTTGAAGATGAAAAGGTCCTACTTAACCTCATAATTGGGATGACAAACTCCTGCACAGTGGGTTATGTGCTGAGTAAAGTGATAAAAGAGGGGATAATGGCAAGGAAAATAGAAGTACCAAGAGTTAAAGCAAAAAAATCCAAGATAAAAAGCTTTATAAAATGCAGTCTTCAACCTGAAGGTGCAATGAGACCTTCAGTCCCATCAGTCTCGCTGAAGAGACTCCTAGGCTGAAATGTCTCCCAAAACACAGTTCAAATAGGTTAAGCCTCTTTATTGAATAAGCTGTAGCACCTGTAAAGCTACCAAGTATTTGAGAAATTTAATTTCCTCGACTACAGTTCATAACAGCTATTTTATATGGTTGTTCTTAAAATAGACCCAAAATTCAAAAATACATTCAAAGCTATTATCCTATTTTTCATATTTTGACAGCTTTTAAAAGCAGCTGCTGCCCTGTCGATGGCATGTGATTAAATTAGGCTGATTCCATTTTAATTAGCTAAAAAATTATTCCAGAGCTAAACCAACAATGTAATTGCATCTCAGTCATCATTCTCAGAAAAAAAAAAGGATGGCAACCATGCACATTTTTTCAATCTTATCAGTTAATAGATACACTGAAGTATTTATTGCATTTGTATTCTTATTAACCTAACCCCAAGTACTGTTAAATTGTGTAAGCCCTTACTCTTAGGATCATCCTCCACACATGAAGAGCAGCAGCCTGGTGCTCAAGCTCTTCTTTGCATTCTGAGGAGTTAAAACATTAACTGAATTCAAAAGAGGCTACTTTTCACTGTGAATGCACTTACACAAGAATTATTTACCCAGAGGTATCACTCCAGCCTTTCAATGCAGTGGAAATACCTGCAGGCCTTGGCAGGGTCATATTCTGAGTGCAAATCCAACTCCTATTACTACTGCGCTTCACCTTCCCATTTTTTAGGATTCCTGATGCATAGAGAGACCCAAAGACTAAGCCTAAGAAAGTAAGGTGAATTCTAATCTCTGAAAGCAAGGAAAAGCAACATCTTTCCACAAGAGGATCATGCCTCATGAGAGGGAGACCATGAAAAACACCTCTCCTTCAGGAGATCCCAAAAGCTTCATGTTGTTACCCAAAGCACAGAGCAGGATTGGCACAGGATCCTGGAAAAGGGCCCCTGATAAAAATGCCAGTCTGAACTGAACTATGCCAAAATGAAGTGACACAGTTTCTGCTCATGCAGACAGTGACACTACCAGCAGCATCAGAGCAGTCACCTCAAAATACCACAGCCAGAAGTTTCTGAGGGGTGTGCATGTAATCTTTAATGTAAAACTCTATAAAATGTAGTACCACAACTCTCTGTAGCACAATTCGGCCTTGAGCCTGCTCTTTCAGAAGAAAAACATGTGCACACACACTCCAACAGTTTCTTTAAAATAAATTTTTATGCTCCTTTGGGAGCAAATGCAAGATCGACCTCACTGAGCATGGCAAAAAGGGAAGTTCCTAAAGGCTGCAGTTCGCTTACGAAATTACAATTTCAAACAAAGAATATATTAACGACCCAAATTCTCTCCCTTAAGACTTTAGCCCATTCAGCAAAACTGTCCTAGAGGCAATATTTTCTCCCTCTGGTGTCAGCTTATTTGGTAACTAACAGCAATTGCATGAAATGTCCCTTTTTTCAAAAAAGAAAGGAAGATTCTAAGTACTGAATAAAGCAGCAAAAAAACCAAGTATTGAAGCAAACACTACATCTTCTGTTAGCAAAAAAAAACCATTCTGAAATCTGGCCTCCTTGAGGGTAGATTTGGGACCAGATTTTGCCTTAAAAACACCAACCAAACAAAACCCACAATAAATCCAAGAAAAACCCCCAAACAAACGATACTTTTACATGCCTTTGAAATTAAGAGTCCCTGAAAAGCATCTTTGATAAGAAGAATGCTGCTGCAGCAACCCTGACATAGCACAGTGCTACACATACTACCTTGCTTTAGGTAGAGGAAATTTAGATGCTACAGTATCAGAAAAGAGAAACTTTTAAACAGTAAAAAAATAGTCTTTAAACAGTATTTTAGCTATACTAATTCCTGATGCTCATTTTTATGTTTGGTGGCAGACATTAACCAGAAATACATTTTCACTAAAGGGAGAAAATACTCAGCAATTCATAGGATGCTGGGTGTACTAAATGGAATGCCAAGTTTTCTTCAGTAAAACACATTTTTAGCTTTACCTGTATAGTAGCACTTGTATTTTCTAAATTCCATCCATGGAAGCCTATGGCTTTTATCTCATTTCTCTACTGATACAAGTAGCAATAACTATGGATTTTTCCACCACTCTTAAAGAACTACTTTTATTCTGTGCAACATACAGTGTTGATGTAGACCAAGATGAGAGAGAAAATTAAAAAAAAGGAAAATACAGACAGAATCTATGATCTCATTTAAGAAAAGGTAGATGCAATCATATATTTTATATCTTTGAGCCAGTGCCCACTATAATTGATACTTGCACAGCATTTCTTGGTCACACAAGGAAAAAGGGCAATAAAGGCAGTGTGAATGCACAGAAGGAATTCAGACAGGAACAATACTATAATTTACTTTTCAGTACTTATGAGAGGCTCAATTTCTACATCAATGGACTGAAACATTGAAGAGCATTTTTTTCATGCCATAACCCTTTTTTTTTTTTTCTGTTTTCCTTTATCCAATCACCTCAAAATACTCAGAGACTGTAAGGGAAAATGTCCTTTTATAACAGAGCTCTGGAGAAAGTGCAGAAATACCTTGCTGTTTGCGTGGATCATAAATCTGGAGCCCAAACAAAGGTGGCCTCTCACTTCTCAACAATGTCACATTCCTTGTTACCAGATCCAACTGGAAAATTGACCCATTCATGTAATCTGTCCAGTATATGTAATTTCCATGATGTGACAGCCCAAAAGGATGATTCAAATCTTTTCCATTGTAGACTACCTGCAATTAATTAGTGGTAGGTGAGCATCAGCAAGGTTAAAAGAATTATTAGTTTCTCAGAGAAGGTAAAACAGGAAATAGGAAAACTGAGATAATTACTGTCCCAAACATAACAACCTATTGCAATAAAATTAAATAAAGAGTCCAAAGCCTTTCTGTGAAGCAGCACCAAAATCTAACCTTAAAAAACTTCATATAAATTCACTTTAAGTGCCCATCAGATAACACAGGAAGAGGTGGAGTCACTGACCCTGGGAGGATTTGAAAGATGTAGATGTGGGCTTTAGGGTCCTGGTAAGTGATGAACTTGGCACTGCAGGGTTAAGGGTTGGACTTGAAGATCTTAAGGACTTTCCCAATACAAACAATTCTATGATCCTGTGACTCTATCCCAGCAGATCAGTTTGGAATGATCTGTCTCCTTCTTCTGGCTGAGATCCTNGAATTAAGTACCTACCCATCCCCCCAAATCTTCACTGTATTAAAAAATTAAAGATGTTATGGGTCCAGCAAAATTTCAATCAAAATATCCTATAATTAAATATAAATGGTTAAGCATTTAAAAGCAAGTATCTTCTAGTTATTTTTGGCTACATAAATTTTATTCAAATAGTCATGTATTTTTTCAAAATCCCAGGATTTAAAAAAAAAAAAAATCTGTGACACACTTCAAAATAAAACCTGTAAAGACAGGTGCTTCTTAATATTCACCAGTCACTAATTTTATGAAACAGATGGTAAAACTTGCCCAAATTATCAGACTCCAGTCTAAGCTTTAACCATTTTCAAAGTGTCTTATCCTGTGCTTGTTGCTTCTACAGATGCACACAGAATGTCTGCACAGACTTGTATCTGGCTAGTACCAGAAGTAGTAACAACCAAAACAATCTCTCTCCACCTTTGAAAGCATTTGTTGAGTGCTGCCCCTCTGAATATTACCACAAACGCTCAAAAGAGGCATGGATTTTCATCAGAACCAGCTTATCCAGAGAAGTTCAAGGAAAAGCCTCTCTCTGGAAAAGCCAAAAAAAAAAAAAAAG
>VZTN01017052.1:41438-63411 GCA_013400515.1 Erpornis zantholeuca
CCTGATAGTGTAAATATTTTCTATAATAGGAAAATAGCAATCAATTCAGCCACACCAAAACTACCCACCTCCATCATTCTTCAGTGGCAGTTCCCTGAACAAATCTAACAGTGATTTTTTAAGTAAACCACCATTATTTCACAGTAATATAATGTGGGTTTTTTTTAAATTTTATTTTGCAAAATTAAATTTATCAAAATTAATTAATGCTAATAAGTAATGAAGAGTACATGTCTCAGTTTTGTACACCAATGTATACAAGGATATGGGCATACTTATATCCAGAAACTGAGACTTACAGAGACAGAAATACAAGAGAGCATCTTAAAATTAAAAATTCATGCAGGACTTACACCCTCAATTTGTTTGAGAAAAAGGTGACTCACATTCAGATTAACAGGACAGCCACTCAACAGTGACAGGCATACAAATTCTTCTGAAGGCTTCAGGGTAAGAATGCTGGACAGGAATCACAGCTATTACAGACTCCTGAAGGATTGCAGAGTGCTACATGACTCTACAAACCTCATCCTGGGCAAATTCCATCCTGTATTTATGCTACAAAGACAATCATTACAGAACAAAAGCCAGTTTGCTGCATACCCATTGACAGGATCAACAACAATTCCTCTAGGGTGGGACATGTCTCCCTCCAACAAAGTTTTCCTACTCTGAGCAGCTTTTTCCAGTCTGGCAACAGCAATTGTTTTCCTGTGGCCATCATTGGTCCAGTAAAGATTATTTCCAATCCAGTCCACTGCTATGCCTTCCACATTATCAAGATCTGTTGAGAGAGAGAGAACAGTAGTAAGAGATTAATACTATTTATGTTCTATATTTACTTATATTCACTATTTATTATGTGATATCCAGGCTATATTTTTAAAATGGTTTTTTTTCCCTTATATACTAAAGGTCCAAAGCATATTGCAGGTATTTGGTAGCCATCAAAGTATCAACTAAGCCTTGTTCATTTAATAAACTAGACCTAAATTTTGTAAACTTATCACAGGTGTAGAGATGACAGTAAGCCCTGTGAGACACAATATGAGAAAGTTATGTGGAAAAAAGAAAGTGGCATGTGCTGAGGAGTCTTGCAAAATGTTTTTTAATGTTTTTATCTGTATTTCTGAACACCACTGCACTTTTGGGGAACTATTTTTCCTTGTGGTCTAAGAAGCTTGAGGGAAGCCAAGGTGTCAGAATGAGCTGTCTGGGACATGAAACAACAGAATGATGACATTTCTAACCCAGCAACCACCTGGTCTGACAAGAATCACCCAAAGCACAAAACAACTGCAGTGTCGGAGAGCAGTGCCAGCAGCTCAGCCAGCTTCCCCAGGCTGATGGACACTGCCAGCTTCATTTTTCATCTCTCAGTGCCTTTGCTGCATTCTTTTGAAAAGACAATGTCAGAGGCAGCTGAAAGTTCCTGAAAGAGGAGAGTGGCCTTTGGTCTTGGAGTGGTCAAGTATGCAGGGAAAAGTGCTAAGAATGTAAAGGAAAAGAAGAGAGAATTTCACCAAGGACCGGGAGCCCAAGGCTCAGGGAAAAACTTCTGAACAGAACAAGCAACACAGACAAACTTGAGCTGTGAAAGAAATGTCCTTCAGAGCTCTGAGGGGCCTCAGCAGATTCAGCTCAACTCAAGAAAACAGTGACACAAGCAAAATCAAGCTTGAGGACAAGGAGAGATTTGTTTAAAACCCCTTTCATTTCTATCCTGTCTGACCAAGGTAATTTGGGCTAAACATAATTTTTATACTAATAAGATCAGATTTTGATATTAGTAAGATCATATTTTAAAATAAAACGTTTTGCTCTTTTTTTTTTTTTTTCTTCTTTGGGAGTCAAACCAATCCAAATATGGGCTGTACTGGTATCAGCAGCAAAACTGTTAGATTAGAATGCTGGATAGCTCCTAAAATTCACAAAACTATTGCTCCACATGTATTGAGCTCCATATGACAGCTACTGTCTCTCAGCTACCTTGTCTTCTGCAGGAATATTGTGGCAAATATGTTTCTAAACTAAATACAATCTAATTTAAAAAAAACCAAAAACCTTATGGTAACTAAATACTAACTATATCAGAAAGTTTTGAAAATTAAGGAGAATTCTGCAGCAAAACCCTACGGAGATAATTTTCATTGATTTTGTGGAGATATAATTTCAAGTTCACATTTAATGCACTATCTAAAAGCTTTAAATACATTAATTACTTTTCAAATGGGTTTCACACCAAGTAATAAACAGCAACAAAATAATGGTCATTCTGATTAAACAAAATTGATCTGATGACAGTAAGCCAGTCCTTCTGCAGTAAAGCCCTTTCATCATTAAAGGGAGGAGGTACTAAAATACCCTTGTGATCATTCTTCACTTCCTAATTGAAAAGTTACCATTTGTAATTCTGGAATTTCCACCAGAATTTTACTACCAACAGAAATATGAGGGCTCCAAATACATTCATTGAATGTAGATAGGAGATTTTTTAAAAAAACTCATAGCTCTAGAGGTAGCAGTTTGCCACACTGGTTTGTCTCTTTTTGGTTTTCAAGGCAGAACATGTAATTTGGTACAGAATGGCCAAGCTCATTAGTTAGGTCATGCAGTAATAATGACTAAAATGCTAGATTAGCATAAAAAATGGTGTGAAAATAATTCTTCTATATACCAACCTTCTAAACAGCTTCCAAAGATCTGAACAGACTTATTTTGGCCTTGTTTAAGCAACAGGTTAGCCTGATCATCTTTGCTAAAATTTACAAGTAAATAATATAGGACTTTTAGGCTTACAGCAACACCCAACAAAAGCATTAGGGGTACAAAGACAAGTAAAAAACCCTGAGCTCGTGCTCATGTTACATCAACTGAACAGTATTTAGATCCACTTAAAAATGCCTGGGGTTTTCCCCATTATTAATGTAAAAGACTGATTTTACACACAAGTTTGAAAGGTTAATTATAATTTGCTGCTGGTGGAAGTACAGTGCTACTGCAGCTGTGCCACCAGCTCTAAGTTAGGCTGTGCTGGGAGCTGTCAAATTGTTATCAACACTAAACAGCAGTTTCCTTCCCAAAGTGAAGAGTAAGAAATCACAGCTGAAACTAAATGGGAAATCAAACTCCAGCAGTGTGAGGTGCTCAGTGATCCCAATTCCCAGTCAACAGAGTGTAGGATCAGGCTCTCATGTAGGCAAACTGTAATTATCTGAGTTGCAATGCTGCCTGAACGAGCACATACGTTCTTGAAAAACCTGATAGTCACCAAAAAAAGGCAACTTCTAATCTGAGAAGTGGCACCTATCACAGCTAGAAGCCCTTAGCAGCACGCTGTTCAGAGCAAATATTAAACCACCTCCTGACACACCTGATTTTCTGTAGTAGCCTTACACCAAGGAATGATTTAATCTGTCCCTGCTGAGCTCTTGGGAGCTGACGAGAATAAAAGCTGAGGTGTTATGGCTGGAGGCCACATTAATTTTTTAAATCATGAAAAATACATTAACAAATGTTCTTTAAATATACTTTAAAGTTATGAAACTACACCAAGTTAAAACTAACAATGTAAGCTCCTGGGGAAGAAGGAGGGAGAGAATGACAGTGACATATTCTTGGTCTTTGCAAATAGCGGAATCACCAACAATAAATCATCAGATAATCCACAACTCTTTCAGTGTTGCATTGATATTTTTGCTGTGTTGTACTTACAAAGAGTAGACACTGCATTGAAACATTATTTAAAGGAATATGACCAATTTTCTGGTTGGGCATGTTTGAGTAGACTGATCCCAGCCTTTCTGACCCCAGCCTGTCTGACCCTGACCTGTCTGACACCTTCCAGCCAGGATGCTCCTTGCCACTCTTTTATAATGTTTAAACTTACATATTTTCTGCTCCTTCCTCTACTCCACATTTGAAGTACTTCACTGTCCAATGAAATGTCCAATGAAATTGTCCAATTTCATGCCAGCAATGGAAGATGTGAGATGTATATTATCCACTCCCATGCTGGCAGTGAAATGAAGAATTACCAGACTGACAGCTGAGTATTTGTTATTTTCTGAGACAAATGCCCTTTATTAACCATTCACCAGAGCAGGCTAAAGAGCCTGTCATTATTCCTTGCGACTGCTGCTGAAGGGATCTTTGTGCAGGCTCTGAGGAGAGACCTTACACTAAAAGAGCATCATATCACTGCACAGTGGAGATGGCTCCTCAGAAAGGTGGATTAAAACATGCATTATGAATGACAGGGAATGGGAATCCCCCTGCTGAAACAATAGTATTTTAGTTACTTTCACTGTCCTGAGCTTCCATTCACAAGTAAAGATATTAAGCTCTCTGAAGGCTAAGATGAATATTTATGCTGCTTCTTGGATTGAGGACTAGAAAATGAATTTCAGCTGAGGCAGTTGCCACCTCCTGCTGAAGCAGTATTTTGGAGAAGGGGACATAAAGGAAAACCAAATATCAATTGACAAACAGGAAGCATTTTTCACTGCAACAACATTTGGTGTGATGAGATGTGATTCTAGACCAGAGACATTCAGTGTAGTGGGAGATGTGGAAACTAGAGAACTGCTGGCATTTTCTCTCATTGCTATAGTAAATGTTACAGGCATCTTAATTAAGGTTCTAAGAGATGTTTAGGTCTTGCTGTTGCTTCCAAATATACAACAGAAAATGCATCAGGAAAGACAATGCTTTTTTCCTAATGAGCTTTCAAGCACTACAGACAATCTCATTCTGCCAAACTACTTGAATAAGCTCCAGAATCCACAGTGTGCTACAGGCTGGAGTGAAGAAGCCTTGTAAAGCCTACAAGGATTTGGGATGGCTCAACAAATACCCAGCTGCTGGAAGGATACAGTGAAGACAGGAATTACTCACCAGTGGGTAACTGGACAAAGAACTCACAGTAGAATGACTCAAACAAATTTTACATTTTACCCTCAGGAAATACAAACAGGAAGCTGTAAAAAAGTAGCTCCAACTCTGTTCAAGGTCAAATTCGGGCCTGTTTTCCACAGGAAATTCAAATAAAACTTGAAATTATCTGCAAATGTCAGCTCAGCTTCTCCACAGTGAGGAGCTCTGAATGCCACCATCACTGAACATCACCTACCATCTTTGAGGATGGTTTCTCGCTCTGTGCCATCAATTTTCTGCCGCCCAATTAGGAAACTGGTGGTGTCAGCAAAGTAAATGTAATTGGTTTCAGCGTGGAAGTCCAGAGCACGAGGATTGACCAGGTTCTCTATGGGGATCATGTATTCATCAGACACTTTGGTATTCAGGTCCATTCCCCGGATTATTCCTGGCCGTCCCTTCCCATAAAAAAGAAACAATTCATTCTTTGGTCCTGCAAAAGAAAGATTACAAATATAAACAACTGATGCTGCCTAATCTTCTTCACAGTGCATGATGTCCCTGTTTACTTAAGTGGCATAATTAGTGGGGAGCAGGAGCCTTATTTGATACCAAAAAATTAAATTTTCATATATTCTGAAATAAAAAAAAAATCATATATTCTGAAATAATAAAAATTACATTCCCTTATTTAAAATACAAATCACTTCAGTGAGTTGCTTACATCTATTTTTTTTGTGTAAAAGCTCACACTGAAAAAGCAGTTTTATATCACAGAATAACTTTGCATCTGCTGTGAAGTGGACACATATAACTCTGCAGACATTTAATTTCACAATTCATTAGGATCTATCAAGGTAATATAGACCACGACTGAAATAATCTTAAAATCTAACAATGCCGTAAGTGTCAGCATATACAAACCACTATTTTTTCCACCTTAAGTTTTTCAGAATCAAACAAAAAGATTAAAGTAAATTTCTTTCAAATTGAAAGGGCTACAACAAATCAACACACTCTACTCTTTCCAACTGAGGTACAAAACATGGCTATCAATAGTTCATATTTCTCAGATTTTTACAATTTAAATAATTAAACTGTTAACAGAAAACTGAAGCTTAGAAAAGTGATTTTCTTTCCTTAAAGATACTTAGAGATATCCTTAGAGGCTTAATGTTATCAATATGCCTCTTAAAATTCTCTATATACTTTTCCTGCTGCGCCTCAGGGTTTTTTGATGGAATCACCAGGGAAAACCACATCAGGTTTGACTGAGGTCAAACAAGTCCATCTACCCATCAGGGTATCTAACTGCATGTCTTCCATTTGAACTAAATCAACATTATTTGACTGAAAAACCAGCCAAAAAACAGGCATTCCCAAAAAACTTTCAGTGCCCTCCTGTTGGCTGTAGGTGACCAACAGATTGTGTTTGTGTCGTGTTAGGTATAACCACAGCTGCACAAATCACGTTTGCTTTCACAAAGTATTCTGAGAAAAACCTTGACTTGTTCACAAGAATGTTCTGCTTTTGTGCTATAAATTGATTGTATGGGTGAAAATTGGGTGCAACAAACTATTAAGCAGCATTCTAGTACCTGTGTGCTGCGAAAATGTGTGGCACATAAATAAAGAGTGAGGCTGATTAATGTAAAACTTGTGGTAATTTTTTACATTGAACGGCATCCCAGGTTTAATCTGCCACTCCTGTGAACTAAGCCAAATTAAATGATTTTAAGGGAACGCAAGGAGCATGTGAACAAAGTGTCAGGTACATGTCACAAACCACCTTCACCCCAAAGCAGCTCACGTGATTTGCTAAAGAACACCCAGAACTACTCATGGCTGGCAGACTCTTGGACTGCAGTGACATACTTTTGCATGACCTGCCATCACTCCCCAGGATGAAGCCAGTCCTGCAGCGACACGTCCGTGCTTTGTAGCTGCTGCTGAGCAGGCAGATGTGGGAACATCCCCCCGGCATCCCAGCTGGGTCCACTTCACACGCGTGGCTTCTGACTATGGCGAGTGGAAAACAGCACGGCTCAGAGCCATTGACAGCAAGACAGTTATATGCATCAGCAGGGAGAAAGTTTAGAGAGGAAAAGAAAAAAAAAACACAAATAAAAGGGGATTTGTGTCACAATAAATCTTTCCCCAGATTATAACTACTAAGGAAGGTGTTTTTCAAAGATGATGCCCAAGCCCAGGGCCATCCCGTGGCTCTCAAGCCAGGCCCATCGCTGTGTGCAATCACCCCTTTGTGAATAAGCTCCTGCACAGCATTTGCCGGGCAGTGCTGCCCTGGGGGAGCTGACACTTCTCCCCTTTTTCATTTGTTGCTCTGGTTCATTTGGTTGGTTGGGGTTTTCTGAGGACAGAGTGCATCCCATGCCCACACAGTTTGGTATTCCTTCAACTCCATTAGCCAGCATCTTTCTGGGCAGATACCTGTGCTGAAATTAAAGAACAGAACAAGCCTTGTAGCGTTTTTCCATATTTATAGAATCACAGAATGGTTTGGGTTGGAAGAGACCTTAGAGCCCACTTCATTCCAACCCCCTGCCATGGGCAAGGACGCCTTCCACTAGATCAGGTTGCTCAGAGTCCCATCCAACCTGGCCTGGAACACTTCCAGGGATGTGTGCAGATTTGTACAGTCAGGATATAAATCCAGCTGAGGAAGCCAAAGAATTCCTTTCCCTTGATATCATATTTCCAAATGCAAGGTTCTCCATTAGCAGCCTAATATTTTTTTTTTTAACTGTTTATGTAAGTATGCTGAGAAAACAAAATGTACCAGGCCATCTTACATTTACCAAGCTGGCTTAAAACAGCAAAGAGTACTCTAGCTCAAAATATGTTTTTCTGTTCTTGCTACTTTAACTCAAGCTTTTCAGGTTTTGGGATTTTTTTTTTTTTTTTAAAAAGCAATCAAGCGTTTTAAGGTCAATATGGTTAAAGGTAATACACAAACTCCACCAAGATGAGACAGCCTTTACAGAGAATCTTGACAAGCAACAAACATGTCCATTCCAAACAAAAGGAGTAGTGGAGTAATCACAGGATGTAATAAAAGATTACACTGTGCTCATGTCTCTCCTCTACTCAACCTCTCCGACTCCCTCAGGATTACGAGAGGGATGATAACAGCAAAGAAAGAGTCTTTGCAGCCTCCTTCAGACATTGACATCTGCAAATCAATGCACTCAGCTCCAGGGTGAAAATTAGTTCACCCACTCAACATCAATTTAGAATTTGTTTCCACTTCAGAAACTTCTCCAGAAGCAGCCATTCTGTTTAGAAACATTGACATTGAGAATTGATGTGTTGGCTCTTCTGTCTAAGCAGTCATGGCAACGATTTATTGTTATCAGTCACGTCAAAAAATTCTCATAAAGAATCACTGTAAACGTTTTGGATCTTGCTACCTTTACACAAAGTTCCTGTGAGTCCCACTGCTCTTCTCCATGCAGAAAGGATGTAAACAAGTTAAAATCATACAGGATTATGGACCTCAGAAACTGCTGTTTTACCAAAACATTCTGAGATTATAAAAGAGTTTTTCATTCTAGAGGAAAATGAAGATTTCTTTCACAGATGGCAAAGCTGACATTCACACAAAGCAAGGAAACCCTGTCAGCATTTCCCTCCCTCCCTGGTGCTGTGCTGGCAGCTCTGCAGGTTGGCTGCCCACACCTCCCTGCCTTTCTGGCAGCCCCAGGGACAGGAGCTGAGGTGTGTGGGGTCTGCAAAGCAGGCCCAGAGACACCAGGAATCTCTGAGATCTGAGACCCAACAACACTGGGACATCCAACAATTCCGAAGGTGTTGAACTCCCAGAGGTCTGAGTGCCACAGTGCCAGAGCAGGGCTCCTTGGAAGTTCTCCAAACTCAACTCTCAGAAAAAGGTTGAGCTGGGAGCTTAGAGACACCAGAGAAGTGGCAACAACCAAATAGAAAAGTGGGCAGAGGAAGTAACAGAAAGTTGTTCTGCAAGGACAAATCTTCACTCCACCTTCAGACACTTTTTTCTGGTGGGACCTTTTAAATCACACAACCACTTAATGCCTGGTTTTGCTTTCCAGGGAGAGGAAATTTGATCTTACCTGCTGCTTGAGTTCTTTTCTGGTACACACGGATCTCCTTAGCATTGTCCAGCCTAGCAAGAGCCTGAACATCAGTACCATTGTATCTGTTCATTTGTAAAATGCTGAGGCTATCTGAATTAATTGTATATAAATAGTTTTCAAATACTGCCAAACCACAGAGATGCCTAATCTGGAAAAGAAAAAAATGGTATCATTAATTTAGCTCAATATTTTAGGCACATCCAGGAATTGTAAACATCAAACACTACTGTAAATTGTATGTGATAAACTGTACACAATTTTCTGAACATGTCAGTAAATATTTGTAAATAATAAACAAATTACACTAGAAGAATAGTTCACATTCTTGTAGCCTGAAATTTATTAGAAAAGCTTTGTACAGGAAAGGCAGAAAATTCAAATTATTTAGCAATCTGAATTAATTTACTCTCTGAATTTCCCATTTCTGTTTTTTAAATTAAAAACTTCTGCATACTTCAAGTGAAAAAACTTATTTTAGTCTATAACTAATGATCATTAACTAATAGTAACTAAGATAAACTAACTATTATTAACTAGCATTAACTAATAAATATAGTCAACTCAGAAATTTAAGACACAGTTCATAGGTGTAACTGATCCACTTTTTAAAGTTATTTTATGGTCAATCAAGGCAAATGGTGCAGGATATACCTGCTAAATATTTTCTTGAGTACATGATAAATAAATAAATTCTCTCAGCTCTGCTGTGTTCCTTTTGTGTTGGTGTATTTGAATATGGGGGTGGCCACTTGGTAGTGCTTGTTTCTCAAAAAGTGAATTCTAAAATTGTATTAATCTCTGATGTGTCTGGGCACATTGATTAAAAATTACCTAATAGCAGTTAGTTAGACAATCACAGCTCAAACACAAAGTGTTCAATAATTTAGAGGCTGTGCTTGATTTATAGATTTAGAAAATGTAAAATATCTCACAGGCAATTCTGAAAGCTGAACAAATTAAAGAGAATTTTTTGGCAGATGTTCAGATATTCACAGGCTGAATATCTTATTACTTTAATCATTAAATTGCTCACCACAAAGTGTTTACTTATCTCATTCACTCACAAATTCAGACCTACGTCACCAAAAACCAACCCAAACAAAACAACCCTGTTGTGCATGAAGTACTTCAGTCCTTCAGGAAATTACACCACAGTTGGCCAAGTCTTGCCATTGTATTCTGTCCTCACCCAGAAAAATAAATAATAATTGACATCATTGGAAGTGTTTGATTAAGACTTAATAGAAATTCAATGCAATTATAGTAAGATGGAAGAGAAAAGAGCCTTGAAAATAAAGATGCATCTGTACCAAATTGTGGAATTCTCCCCTGAATTACAATCCTTTCTTCATTGTTTCCATTTGCACTCAGTTTAAACTTTTATCATTTAACTCCCAGGAGAAATTCTCTTTATTAAAATTATTAAACTACGTGGCTCTTTTTGCAATGCATTTTATAATGACCTAATTACTTGCGTATATTTTTTAATTTTGGGGTTTTTTACATCTCATGAAGCTTTTCAGCAATCTTATGCATGAGTGAAAACATTGCTGGCTTGTCCTTTGAAAGCCACCCAGGATGACAATGACAAAACACAGTGTTCTTTGGAAAGCACCTCTGATATGCTTGTACTTACACAAGAAACTTTAGTCCCTAAAAATCATTGTGAACAGTTGTGTCATCTGCTGTTTCCTTGGGCCAATGAGGAGTAATTTGAAGAGAAACAATCATTCTAAATCATGGCAAGTGCAGCACAAAACCTGCTGAAATCACCAATTCCTCATTTGAATGGAAAGACAATCGGCACTTTTGTGAAACAGTGAGAAGACAAACTTTTTACTACCTTTCACCCATCTTAAAGGACACAGATCTCCTCTTTTCTTAGCTAGTTTTGAGAAGAAAGAATCCCCCTGAACTTGAAAAAGTATCCTCTTTTGCATCTAAATTTCAGCAAGAAGAGAAAGAACAAGCATCTCTCCTATGACATCTGTAAAGTTACAAGCTTGTAAAGGTATTATTTGTTAATGGCTTCTGAAAACGACTTTAGCTTTTTAAGTATCTATTCCAAAATGTTAGATTAAAAAAAAAAAACAAAACAAAACCAAAACCAAAACAACAAACCCGAAAGTTTACAAGAGTTGTTTTTCCAGAATTGGTTAAAGACTGGGAGTAGATTGGTAAAAAGCAGGAAGGTGTTTGCCAAACCACCATGTAGATGGTTTTTTGTCCCATTTTCTGCCTGCTTTTAGTTAACAGTTAGTCTAACCAGTTGTCTCTTGGTAAACAGTGATTCTTGGAAGACAAGAATGACAACAAAGCATGTAAAATGTTTATTCTGCTTGCACATTTTTACATTCCCTGTTTAACCTTGGGCAGACACAGATGCAAACTTAGTGCCCACACCAGCTCTGGCACTCCAAGCAGTGACCAGAACAGTTTGGTCTTTGCTGATTTTCCCTGGATTTACATAAAACTCACAACTGTCAGAGAACCCTTCCACTCTCCAAGCTAATGGATTGAAATGCTCCTGCTCAAAGACTCACATGGTTTTGGTGTTCGTATTTATGACTCTAAACATCAGGATCAACTGTGAAAAGCAGCATTGCCATCAACAAAAATAAGATTTAAGGGCATCCAGATCAGTCTGAATGGGTGAATAGCTTTTGCTATTCTGTTTCACATTATTGTGCCTGTTAGCCTCTCCTTCCTGAGTAGGTAAGGACATCTTGTCATTAATGATTTCTCTCCCAGCACCTTTCCACCACTTATTTTCCCTCCTGAAGTCTTTTACAATGGGGAGTGTGACCTACCTGGTGCATTGTTAATGAGACACTGCATGGAAACATTCATAGGTAGGAAAATGGGCTAAACTGCAGATAAACAAAAACATGCAGATGGAGCTTTTAAAGTCCAACACATTTGAACTAAAAGGGTGGGGGGGGGGGATGAAATCCCTGTAGCATTGTGTGCATTCATTTATTGATATGATTATTTTTATACTAATTTGCAAATAAATACCTACTTGTCTGCCTTTAGTTATTGTTTGCCTCCTTCTCCCCTGATAGTCAACAACTTCCACACTCTCCAGGTATATGTCAAGCCAGTACACATATTTATTGATGAGGTCTAGTGCCAGAGCAGTTGGCTGTTCAATTTTTGAGTCTACTATCCATGTCCTGTTCATTCCATCCATGTCACATCTCTCCACCTTGGCAGCATTCCCATAGTCTGTAAAGAAAAGCTTTCTGTTGAAAGAAAATAAGATGTTGTAAGTTTTAAATGGTGTGAGCAGAGTGCAAAGCTCCTGCTGGCTCTGGGAAAAGGAAGTTTTTGTTCTTTGTCATTTCAATTTCCTATATACTCCATATTGATAATCACAAAATTATTTTTAAAAATACACCATATGTTCAAACAATTTAACAATTACACAGAATTATCTTCCAAATGCAATGCACAGAAGTTCTAAATGCATTTTCTTACACAACAGATACACTATGAAATACTTTAAAAATTACAATCTTACCTATATTTTTAACTATTATTTGTAAAAAAAAAGACAAGGTAGTTACAGATAACAGTGACAAAAGCACAAAGCACTCACGTTGTCTGGAGAACAGTTCATTGCACATCAGCTATACCAAACACAGTGATCCCCACTGTCAGGTGTTTTAAAACCTGTTTCTGAAGGAGATGCTTTAATCTGTAGCACATTTGTATCCAGCCTTGGAAAGGTGCTCAGGCTTCAAAACACTTCCACAAATCCAGTGAGTCATTCCACCCAGGGAAGCTAGCAAAGACTTAAAACTGCTGCTAAAGCTTCCTAACCCCACACTTGATTAGCATTCACTGGGTTTAGCACAGGCAAATCAATTTTGATTAACCTGACAATATTTTAACAAGATTACCTATTTGTGAGAATAAATTACACTCGCAAGCTGAAGACCACCTTGCCATGACTTTAACATGCTGTAAGGAATAATCTGATTCCAGGCTGAACGTTACTAAAACTACTTTGAGAACCAGGATTTCATCATCCAAATGAAGTGAATTATCTCCTAGTTATTACCACTAATGGGAACAGCTTTGGATCAACAGCATATAAACCTTCAGATATTTTTATGTGAAAGACTAGTAATTTATAGCCTTGTAACCTCTCATAAAAATCTAGTTTTAGGCTGGAAAGAAAACACGTTGGCTGAACAGCCAAATGAAAGCCATATCCTTTATTTTACAGTCTTCAAATAAATAAGAATACATTTTAGATGCAGTTAAAGTGTTTCAAGTGAAAAAAATTAAAAATTAAAACAAACGAAAAAACAAACAAAACTTTTTTACAGAAGTAAAGGCATTAGAATTATCTATAGTCTATGTGCAGGAGCTGTCAAATGCCAAAATGAATTGATCTCAGAATCATAAAATAGGGCTGGAGGAGAATTTGAAAGGTCATGTAGTCCATCACCAGACCATAAGGCAGAATAAACTTTACCTATAACATTCCTGAGGGATAATTCCATTCCTGACAGGGATTTCCATTTATCAAAATAATTCTGAATTCCTGTCCTGTCTTTCATTGTCATACTTTATCCCAGCTGTACTCTAAGAATATATTTAAAAACACACATCTAACATTCAGGTCTATATAAATCAAAATGTCCATAGTATAGAATATGTGCAAAGTAAAAATCATGCCTGAAAAGCAAATGTAATTTGGAATGAAGACAGCCAAAAAAACTGTGAGTATATAGAGGTATATACACTTATTTATGTATGTATTCATTTAATCAGAAATAACAAGGCCAACACCTATATATATTTAAAAGAAGCTGCTAAAATATTTTATGTAGTCAAGATTACAATCTGTACTTCTGGGGATTTGATTTATGTTATTTAATGGAACTTTGTAGCTCAAGATTCAATAATTCAAATAAAGCTGATTTTGCCATCAAAGAACCAACTGGGTTTGCTGTGATCAGACACTCAAATATATAAAATATATAAATACACACACAGGCATGTAAATACATCCAGACACACAGCAGTTACCAACAACTGAGGTTTGACTTCAGAGTACCTCTGCTGCATGGTGTTCAGTGTTTCTTATTTTTAATAGCTCTTCTACAGACTAAAATACAAGTTAAAAAGAAAATAGCCTTTTAAAATGCCATTACATTTTTGATCAGACAAGAAATTAAATGTTTGTATGTCAATAACAAACAGATCTTGTGAGGAATGTCTAAGAATTAAGAGTATTTCATAATTTTAGAGGCTGCTCAAGCTTTCTGGAGTGGGGGGTATTTATTTTTTTTCCTCAATATCTGTCTTATATTAGCATCATTTGTGCAAGTTATCAGGACTTCACATGTAAATGACATTCCTTTTACACTAAAAATCATTATTCTTCTCCTGGGGACTGACAACAATGAAACTTTATAATTAAACAAAGAGGTAAAAGACACAACAAGAAAGTAGTTGCCTAACTCCTACTGCACGATCAAAGAGGTCTGAAAATTAAATTAAGAAAATTAAACACTTTGCTGTGTAATTTTGAAAGGCAATTCTGTATTTAAGGACTAATGCAGATTTTCAGAGAGAGGTTTAAACCAGAACTGCATTTCTAATGCCAGAAGCTGCCCCACAATTACACTGCACTTCCTTTGCCTTGGGACATGTCAAGGAGGCACTGTACAGTATTTATTTCAGCTCAAGGCTAATTTTTCTACTTACATACGGTGCTGGGTTTGCCCCTCCACTTTAAGCAGAGGCCAATGAAATCTTTTATCCATTCACAGAACAATTTCAGGAGGAAAACAGTCCCTGTGCATGTCCCTGCACAGCCCAAGCTCAGGGCTCTGGTGCTGACCTTGAGGGACAGGCTCCGACAGGAGAGCTGAGCTCATTACAGCCTTTATTTCCTAAGACTGCCAACAAGGATGCTAATTGAGGCTGCTGTAACAGTAAAAATGCTGGCATTAAACAGAATTTCATTAAGGCAAGCTATCTTTTGAATAGCATGTGTGGAAATTCTGAATCCTACCTGTAGTTAATCAAGAACAAAAAGGGACATCTTCATCAAGTCCTGCTGCTTTGCAGGCATTTAAATTCATAAAAGTATTCAGTTGTTTTGACTCTTCCAGAATGGTTTCACTGTTGTTCCAGCAGTTGAGAATCTATCTCTAATAACTAATGGTGATATCTTCCAGGCTAAATTACAGTGGCTGATTTCTGCAGCAGCTTATTTGGCTTAAACAGCTATTTTCACCTGTCCTCCCCTCCAGAGATATTTCTAGATGGCAATCAAATTCTTTCACTCTACCTAGCAGCTAGAGATAAGCACGGGAAGGCAGATTTCTCATCCCATAAGGCAGGCTCTTTCTGTTGCCCTTCTGAGCAGTTATTCCAGTTTTAGGTCAGTGACTGAACAAGCAGAGCCAGCGCTGGGTGTGCTGCCCCAGAGCCGAAATGACCCAGAACCCTCCCCACATCAGCTGGAGGTTCTGCCACCCTTGGATGGCATTTGCTATTTTCACAGCTCTGTTACACTGCTGATTTGCACTTATCCTCTCACTGGCAATTACACACACCCTCCTCAGTCCAACAACTGAGGCTTAGAAAGTTAGACTGACAACTTAGGTCTAAAGAGTTATGGGTGGGGCTTTTCCAAAGAGCTTGGCTCCAACTAGGATTAGATACACCATGACTACTCCCTCCACATCTGAGCAATGACAACTGTCTAGCATTTTAAAACATCCTCACTGACAAACCCACTGACTAAAACCAGCAGTAAATGTTACCAAACAGAACTAATTCCAGAGGAAAAGAATGCTGTCCTGAGACAAAAGTGACAGGGAACTTCCCAGTCCCCACTCTCACAACAGTGGTCACATCTTTCCTTCATTATCAAGCCTCAAAAAGATGCAAGGAGGGCCTCAAAGGCCTGTTTTTCCTTTCCTGACAGAGATACCTACCCTCAATAAAAACTTAGATACTGCCTGAGTTCAGCTGCCAAACCCCTTATCACCATTGGTTTTGCCCAGCAACTTCTCTCTTGTCACTTCCTTGTGTTTTCCAAGCTTTCAGTCACCTCATTCATAATCCACCTATTTAATTAGCTGACAAAGAAATGTTTTCCCTGTAAAGCCACATTTGGGCACTTGCATGACTGAAAACTGCTTATTTCTAATGCACCTAAGATGACGAACACTGTACAGCACAATCAGAGCTTGGAGGGCAAAAATTCTCAGTTCTGGGTCTCTTTCACAAAAACCCAATGACATATCATAGAAGACAAATTAGTAAAGTATATCTAGAAAAAGAAGATGCTTTCTCAGGTAAAATTACTGCTGTGGACAAGACATAACTAGAATAAAGTAAAAT
This sequence comes from Erpornis zantholeuca, assembly GCA_013400515.1. NCBI lineage: Eukaryota > Metazoa > Chordata > Aves > Passeriformes > Timaliidae > Erpornis > Erpornis zantholeuca. The sequence continues at coordinate 57,821 of VZTN01017052.1, forward strand.
AATTCCTACCACACCTCAACAAGAGCTATGAGTAGAAAGGACACAGTTTAATTTTCAGCAGTTATACTGAGAGGATCATTTTCCAGACAGAAGGTGACTAAAGATATTCAGTTGATCTTGGCAAAATGAACAAGTGACAAAAAGTTAGAGGCTTTTTAGCGATTTAGGAGTGGGATTATGGTGTGGGGAAAAAAAGTTTGAATTGGAATTAACAGAAATGCTCTTCAATACAATTGTTTTAAAACATAACGAGAACAGCATTGGCATTGAGTGGCAGCTTTCCTGTAGGATAACTAAAATGATAAGGACTGTGATGAACAAGGAACTTTCTTCAGAGGAGGTGACCAAAACACCCATTTAAAAGGACTGTGTGAAAGCAGTGGGGCTCTCTTACAGCCTGTGGTATGAGGTGATCGACTGACTGCATCCTCAGAAAGGGACTGCCACGCAGTCCTGGATCTGATTTCTACTGCATTTCATCAAAATGAATGTGGTTGGATTTAGTTTACAATGCATTTAAATAATAATATGCTTTATAGCATGGTCCAGGAGCAATTCCCCTTCTGTTGATGTTTCTGGATTCAGTTTTCTTTTTTCATCCACATCTAAAGCAAAAGAAATCGGCCACCCTCAGATTTACCCATGGTAAAAAATGAGCCATGGCCCTCAGTGTCCCAGACAGATTTTAGGAACTTGAATAGCACTATGTGCTAGAACACACACATTGAAAGCAATTCCCAGGTTTGGGCCAAAGGAAGATTTTTCCCCAGGGGAGGAACTGAAACCCCATTGGATTGGGGTATTTTTGTTTCTCCTTCCTCTGCTTCTTTCCAGCACAGCACAGCACCCATCACCTGGAGGATAATTTCCCCTTCCAAACCCACATTATTTTATGGGATTAGAAACAATTTGGCTCTCTAAAAATGTGCCTTTTTTTTTTTTTTTTTTTTGTAACTGATATTGGAAGGAAATATCAAGTGGATGTTTTTGTGCTGCATGGGAGTGAAATTCTATTAAAGTTCCTCTGTGATTTCTGCAGCGTCAAGGAGGACATATGTTCCGAATGTTCCTGGCATTTTGGAAGTCTAGCAATGAGTGCCTGTGAGTAAAATAATAATGCTTTCTTCTCCTGGAGAGCTGCAGATTTAGTGCCACGCAGGAAGCAGCACAGGGTCGAGCTGCAGATAAAAGTAAAACCCAGTCAGACAACTCATTCTCACCACGCAGAGCCCAGCTCCACTCCCTGCCTACAACAACAGGCAACAATCAGCAAAAGCTCAGCCCATGGGGGGGACATTTGTAATGGAATACACTTCTCTTTACAGGGAAATTGCCAATTCAAACTAAAATTTTCTTATTTGCAGCAACAGGGGTGGTGGCCTGAGCAGCAAACAGAGAAAGTAGCTGAGAATTTGGGGATGGATTAAAAGCAGAGCCAATCTGGTTCAGTGCTAAAGGAGATACAAGTTGTCTTTTTTTTGTTGTTGTTTTGTTTCTATTTAAACTGTCCATCATCCATCCATAGAAATATGCCTGTTACAAAGCTAAATTGGTTTGCCATCAACAGGTTCCCCTCTGCCCCAAACAATTTCCTTACAGACAAATATGAATTTTCAGAGGTGTTATAAAGTGAATGTAATTTGATAATTCAGGACTGTTGTTGTATTACTAATAATAAAATTACTAATATTGTATTACTATACTCAACCATTTTTGTAGCTTTTCAAAACAAAATTCTACATGTTATTCTTCAAGTTTGATCCCTTCCACTACACAAGCTATAAAAACCTTTGCTTTCTTTTGTCTTAGTGATGTCAATCCAATATACATATTTAAAGTGCATAATAATCCTTAAAACTGTTTTCTTCTTTCCACCCAAATATGTTTTTTCTATGAGGTGAGACTGCAGGTGCCTCTCCAAAGCACTCCTCTGCCATTCTGGGTCCTGCAGGAATGAGGTACAGCTGATTTTCTGCCTGATGATGTTTAGTCACAGCTGCAATTTTCTCTCACAAAATGTTCTCTACTTCTTCCTATGCAGGGTAAATATGTCATAAACCCACACCAATCCTACAGTATTCTCTTTCATGCTCCATTCATGAATAGCTGTGGCTGTACATGATAAAAAAACACACATCTGGAATATGATAGCAATAAAGCAAACACACAGAGAAACAAAAGTTCAGTTCACAAGTTTTGCTTGTGGACAAACTTGTAAAGGAAGTTTGGTCTCATACTCATTCTCATGACAAGAGTTGTCTGTTTTTTCCCACATTGAGACTACAGCAATGAGATTTACTTTTGAAAAAGTGCATCCCTTAGAATATATCAAATTCATACTTGCTCAACCTGCTTCCTGTCTAAATAAAATTCAACATATTTTCATTAAAATCATGTAATTACCTCAAGTAATTTTGTGCACAAAGTAATTTTCTGAACAAAAAGGATGTTGTCTGAATTTTGCAAATTTATTCCCAATATAAAATTCTAGTAAGCAAATCAAATATTACCTTTTCAGTCACTTTTTTTCCTCATAACTACGTGCAAAGTTTCAAAAACTGCCAGTTTGAAATGAAAGACACATTGCAGATGCATTCCTGGATTCATTAAGGGCCATGAACATTAGCATTTATTGGTCAGATTTCTGCCCTTTATCTGAAAATGTAAGGATTCAGACTTAAATCACATGCAGAAATCTGGAATTAGAGACCTTTCAGACTAAGTGTATTTCCCTGCGTGTTACTACAAGCTCGTAAATTAGAATAAGAATAAAGAATCATTGATTATTCCCATTTTATCACAAACCAGCTGGGCCAAATCAATGTGCTGATCCACTGAAAAAATTCATTTTATAAACAAAGTGCCACGTAACACAGCTTTGTATCAACATTTAAGCAGACTTTTAATGTCACATCCAAATAATACCAGGAATTTGCTATCATAATTTTTAAAAAGTAGATATAAACCCTCCCTAAAGGAATAAAAAAAAAAATTAAGAGATTTTATTTAGTTATAAAATATGTGTTTACATTCAAACCATTCACACATTGATATTAGAGATACTGAAATCTGGAACATGATGATGAATAATTCTTGGATTATCCTGAGTACTTATTTTTGAGGGTATGATGGTTGATTTCCACTGCTTTGGCAGATGTTCAAGATGCAGGGAAGTAGTTTTACCACAGAAAATAAAAATTCTCTTTCTTCTTTGGCAGCTTAAAGTCTGATATATACATTATCCTTCAAACTCAACTCCAGACATGTATTTTAATGAGCTATTTTTGATTATTCTGCTTTGAATGATTTCTGGAGCACCAAAATGGTGCCACTTGACCTTTTAGACTCTTTACATGAGCCCTTTTATGTACACAGCAGAATACACATATTCAGACACTTATTTTCAGAGATTTCCTTAGCATTGTACTGAAGCTTTTGCACGGAAAAAATAAATGCAGCACTTTTCCTGAAGGTATTTAATTTTCACAAGATATTATTATGTGCACTCAGACTATTGCTTCTTCCACTTAGTAAATAACCTTTTCCCACAGTTGAAAAGCGACAATATTAAAAAATTACCTCTTAAAACAGGATTTTTTGAGGGGGTGGGAGGGAGGAAAGTTTTCATTAATTGTTCAGCAATTGTAGGGGAATAAAGGTAGAAATAAAGAAGATCCCTGAAATTGTGTTTGAGTTGCAGCCTGAGGAGCTTCAGGCTAAAGCAGTGTGGAGTTTGCAAGGTTTAACTTTTGTCCTAGAGCTAAGCTCAGCCTAAGAGCAAACCAGGACAGCACCAGCAGTAACTCCTTGTTTAAAAATGACTGTCTAGACACAGCAGGCCATCATTCCCCAAACACAGGCTCACTTCTCCAGGGGCTTTTCCTTCCCACAATTTGAAACGTGGCCTTTTCAACCCAGCCTGAGGAATGATGCTTTGGCACTATGAAATGTGGAAAATGGGCCCACTCCGTTTGTCAGGGATTTAAAATCATGTTCCCTGCACCACCAGCATGGATCACTCTGCAGGATGCTTTCTCTTCAAATACGTGATTTCTGCCAACCAACTTTTCCCACTCAGTGGCAAGAAATGAAAGAAGCAAACATTTTTGCGATATTAATTTCTTTTAAATGTATTATTAATGAGGAAGAAATAAATTAAAACAGTTCTTCCACCTTGGTATTTGATGACCTATACCAGATTAAATGTCAGTTATAGCTGGCATTTGAGAACCTGTGTCATCCATCTTATGCAGAAAATGCTACAATAATCATCATTATGTAGGATTACATTAAATAATCAAAAATCCACAGTTTGCATGCTTTAGGAATGTCAGGGCTCCTTCCCAGGCAGACCTGCAGAAAGGCTGGGATTACATTTGGACTCTTTGGACCCCAAAGGTTTCAGACCCTGAAAAATGATGATTTGAAGGCATGATGAGTTAGCAGTCAACAGAAAGGATGAGTATTTTATTATTTTCCAGCTAATTCAGGGAAGGATGTATCAGTGGCTACTAAATGCAGTGATGTTTCAAACTCTGAAAATCACAGCATTGCAACACTGCTGGAAGCTGGCAGGTCTGCTCTGGGAACTGCTGCTGGATCCTGGGTTATTTTTTCTTTCTTATCTAAGGTGTATTTTGTTTTTGTTTTTTGTTTTTTGTTTTTTTTTGTGTGTTTTGTTTTGTTTTTCTTCTGGTTTTATTTTGTAATTTGTCTTTTTTAGTTGCTTTTGTGGGGTTTTTTTGGTTTCTTTTGGTTTTGTTTTGGTTTTGTTTGGTTGGGTTTTTTATTGGTTTTGGGGTCGGGTTTTTTTGTTTGGTTGTTTTTTTGGGGTTTTTTTTGTGGTTTTTTTGTTGGTTTTTCTTTTGTTTGTTTTGGTTTGGGTTTAGTTTTGGATTTTTTTTTGCTGCACTTAGGAAAGGTCACACTGGAAATGGTGTGGGAAGGAAGTGTGCTGGTACATTCCTCAGTGTCCCTGCTCTCAAGCTCTTGGGTTAGATTTAAGTCATTAAATATGATCAATGACCTCAAAGCTGAAGATGATCTTGGATATAGAAATAGGTGAGGCTGTATAATAACTATTTTGACAAAGATGACACTTGAAATTCATATTTCAAATACACATATAAATTCTAATTTATATAAACATTACTTTAAAATAAGTTTATGCATGCTAATGATCTCATCTTATGCCAAAGAGAAGAAAAAACATTTAATATTTGATGTCCACAAGCAAACACTACTAATACAGTAAATCCTTAAGCTGGTTTAGAATGTGCCAATGGTTCTTTATCACAGTGCAGAACAGAAAATAGAGAGCAATGGACAGAACTGATCTGTATCCTGGCTTTCCTTGGGGATGAAGCAGTAAACTTTGCAGGTTAGGGAATTAATCCAAGTCAATTGATGATTCCAGTGGTGAACAGCAATAAGAAGTACTTAGGGCTCACCAAGAAAAAAAATATATCTACCCAAACTATAACTGCAAAAAATGAAATAAACTAAGATTCTCATCCAGCACCTTCATGTTCCCATTTAGGAATCTCTGTTCATTAATTTTTGTGGAGTTTTGTTTTTTGTTTTTTTTTTTT
>VZTN01017052.1:63429-82656 GCA_013400515.1 Erpornis zantholeuca
TTTTTTTTTTTTTTTTTTTGGAAGGCAAAAAGTCCTGAAGAGAATATTAGAACTTGTCCTACATCTTGAATTTCTTATCAAATATTTTCTGCTGGAGGAGCTGTTTTGGATGCTGCTGGTCCACACCAGGCTCAGTATTGGCCCATCCATGTGGAGCACTCAGAGCTACAAATCTTCCCACTGCGAATTCCTAAATGGAATTTATTGTTATTATTTAACGTCAGCAACGAGTGAATTACCTGATTCCATGTCTCACCTTGGCACTTGACAGCAAGTAAAAATAGGCAGTTTTGCTTCCTCATTAACTACTAACTGAACAAGCAATTTTCTCCCCAAAATTGTACTTACACATTAAATTTATTAAAAAAAACCCAAACCCCAAACCAAAGTCTTGTCTAAAACAAAGATCATAGGCAGCAAATTATTAAGTTAGTAGAAAGAAAAAGCAAAGCAGGATTTAAATAGAATTGTAATATTTGAAATTAGGTTGGAAGTATTGTATTTGCATTATTTTATCTCTTCTGAGATCACAGACTCCTTAAATCTTCATGATATTTTTTTTCTTCAGGTGCTAGAAAACACAACTCAATCTCAGTTAAGTGACAAGAAAATTGCTTTTATTCCACCACAGAGAAGGCTCTAGTGCTTTTGCTGTTGTTACTCCATTCTTGATCTCTTAGCCTTTAATTTACAGCAGCTAGGCCTAGTGGGAAGGCAGAATTATTTATAAAACCACTAGTAATTAGTGTCTAATTACTAGAACTAATATGAACCTGCTAGAAAACTATGCATATATTCAGGGTTTAAAGCCAACAAGTGCTGATTTGTAACACAAATATATAAACAACAGAAGTATTTCCATTTCAGCTTCCAAAGGTTCCCCACCTGAGAGCCCACTGATGATCTGTCACATTATTTCATACATTTCTACTGTGGCAGAGAAGTTATAAAATAATTAACAAAAGGAGTTCCTGCTTTTGGCTCTAGTTAGGGAATATTTTCATAGGCTTTTCCTGAAAGATTTACTGAGTGCCACGAAGAATACAGAGACAAAAAAGTTTCAATATGTGGTGGTTTGTAATAATATGTAGGTACTGACTGGAGTGTAACAGTAAATTGATGGAGGTTCTGTATTTTGATGCTCAGAGTGATAAATATGCATGTATTTATATTTTTCAGTCATGGGTTTGAAATTTCCCATTCCATTTGAGTGGAGCATTTGAGTAACCCTTATTTACTGAATTATCTGCTGCTATTTTCCACATGAAATTTGTGTCATTTCAACAACAGTGAAAACCTGTGCTGGCATGACAAAGTAGTTTATAGAAAAGCCACATCTGTAATACACTCGGTGTACTTGCTACAGAGTTGTGAACATATGTAATGAATTAAAGAAGGGGCTGCAAGCAGCAATGTGGGAATTGTGGGTTTAAAGGGGCTCTCAGCTGATCCAGAGGCACAGCATCCACCTCTGCTCCAAACACACCATTCATACATCTTTTTTAAAGCAGTTGGCAAAACATGGTAGCACAAAATTATGCTTTGTTTACAGAAATGATGAAGGGATTAGATGAAATCAAACCAACGAAGATCAAAATAAAAGAAATTCCCTGTCTCCCCACAGAGAATCCAAAAAAAAAAAAGGGAAATTTTCACCAAGATATGCAGCAACAAAATAAATATTATTTCAGGGTATTACTGGGTTATCTATCTATGTCTCTGTTCATATCAGTCAGACATTTTCTGCTATGAGACTGTGACTCCTCCTTGCTCTCTGGGGATAAAAGCGTGGAGCAATAGCATGTTTAGCATGGGAAGAATTCCAGAAAGTCAGAACTCAAAAATGAATAAAAAAATAGAAAAAGAAAGGAAACTTTAGCACTTCCCCTCCTGCCCCACTCTGTGGTAACGACAAAGTTCTGATGCTAGGGCCTTCTCCACAAAGACTCCAATCACAGATTTGAAAATTCAGAAGGCTTTTTTATTGTTTCATTTCATTTCATGTATTTAAATAGAGATGCAGAAAACAAAGCAAAAAGCAAGAAAAGCTTCTCTCTCTCTAGCAAGCAGCAGCTTCTAGAGAGATTGTCCTCTGTGTCTGTCTCCTGAACAGGCACACTGTTCAACGATGAAAACAAACAAAGATAAAGTCTTTTCATTGGCCAAGGAAAATACCTTATCAAAACATCTTCTTATTTACATTTTTTGTCGAGGATTTCTCCTGGGAAGCTACAAATGTTCCCTCTAGAAATGGAGAAGTTTTACCACTCGGTATACTTTAAGAAGAAAACTGCTTTTTCAAGCTTGTTGCTGTGATTTTTCCAAGATCCACTAAAGAGTCAGCCCACACTACTCCACTCAGGGTCTGCCCTGGGCTGTCCCTGTTAGTGAGGAATGGGACACGTGGTACCACCTCACCCCACATTCTCCTCTGCAGTGCACAGCCAGCCTGTTCCTGGATTTCCTTACTCAAGGAAGGAATTTCAGCAGCAGTTCTGAAGCTAGCACACAAATCTATTTCCTGATTACTCTTCTGAAGCACCAGAAATTCAGAGGTGTATTGGCAGCCCTGACTCCAAGCAGAATGAGGAGAAAAAAAGGGTGGGGGGGAATTTGTACATCACAGTGTTGGCCACAAACACTGTCTGTAAAAATGTTTCAAATGCCAACCTATCCCATGCAGAATTAGATAGGAAAACAATTTCTGAAAATTACTAAAATGGAAAAAAAAAATAAAGAAAATTATATAAAAAACGGCAGGGAAAAACAAAACAAAACAAAACAAAACAAAACAAAAAAACCTTTTCTGGCCAAGTACAGGAATTTATTAATGTGCAAAGCAATTAGGTTATGCCAGCATGAACTGACAGCTGACCCATCCACACTACCTCACCAATTTTCTTATCAATTCTAAGACAATTTTAGAACCCAAATAAGTAAGTCTTGGTTGATGTCATTAACACTATATGAAAAATGGAATTCTAACATATTTATGTGTCACACCACTCAGTCTCACAGGCTTTTGGTCACGCCAGTGGTAACTAAATCACATTTTCCTTGTTCAAAGTAGCACTGTTCCCCAAGTCTCCAGGCCACTAGGCACACAGTGATGAGTACAGCTGCATTTTAGAGCTGATTAACTCATTGGTTTTATTAATTAACTAATTATCTCACTTTTGGAGAAGAAGACACAACATACACCCCAATATAAATGCTGAGGACACGATACCTCATGTGCTGAGTGACAGCAGGGAAGGAGGGGAACCTCCACGAGGACAGCAGCTGCACGTGCCAGCCCAAGAGGTATCGATGGAGATGGCTTTTATTAAAGCAGCTGATGCAGTCTGAGGAGAAGATTCCCTTTGCAGCAGACAGCCCTTCATGTCTGAAAGCATATCATGGTGTGCCTACCTGTCAGGAAGGCTTAACTTCTTTATTTTAAGACAAAATTGATACACACTGACACGGGCGCGGAGTGGATCAGCAAACAGCCTTGTGGGATTTGGAGCAGGGCACTGCCTTTTTGCTTCCTTGCTTTACAGAATAAAGGCAACAGTCTACAGGCATCTTTAGCAAAACATATTTTTTACATTACTTTTTTTCTGATGTCAGAATTATAATGAATATCTGCTTTGCATATTACCTGCAATAGCAGTTAATTTACTCTCATCAGCCTGAGGTGAAGGGAGCACTGATTAACTTGGGGCTTTCTTCCCCTCACTTTGTTTCAACATAATTGTCCTCCTCTGACACACCCCCGGTGAATAATCTTCCAACCTCCAGCACTGTTTATAATCACTCAAATTCCTCACTGCTCTCTGTGAGGAGGCAGAAGATGGCTTGGGTTGGGACACAAAGACAACACCTGCTGCAAGGCAGTCATCTCCTCTCTTACCTGATTAAAAGATCTGCTCCTGGTCTTTTCACATTTTATTCCAAAAGAGGGAAAATTGAGGAGCAGTAAAGAATACTTTATATTCCTTAAAAGCTGTTCCTGTGTTCAGCAAGCAGTAATTGCTTGATTTAACCTGCTTCTTGCTGGTGTCTGGCAAGGGAGGTGCTTACTTGTCAGAGCATAATGGGGAGACAGCAGCGGTGACAATCAGCACAGCAGATCAGATGTGCCCAAATCCCTGTGAAACTTAGGAAATAGAAAGGATAAACCCCTGGGATTCAGCTCCTTTTGGAAATCTTGATTGCTTGCTTCCCAAGTGTCAGCACTATTGAGATCCTGTCCTCATCCCTTTGATGTCAGACAAGATCTCACCACACAAGTGATGAACCCCAAGCACTCTGAACTAGGATCCACAGAAGCACCACTCGATTATAATGCAAAACTCCATCCTTTCTGCTATTATTTGGTTCCTTCTTTTATCTTCTTCTTCTTCTTCTTAATTAAACTAGTAATTGAGGCTGTGCAATGGGCTGAACTCAATTAAATAAGTCAGGGTATGTTCAACACATGCTCCCAAAACTCTGCCACTCAAAGCCCAGCCTGGAACATCTAATCTGCAAGCATCAGACAGCTGTAAACAGGAAATAAACTGCCATCTGAGAGTGGTGATATTAAACATGTGTAGGAAAAGGCAGCATTTACCTCAGTTTCTAAGTAACAGCTGAAAATCTAAGGACAGTTCCAAAGGTGAGAAAAAATTAAATCAAAAAGAAGTGTTTACTGGGGAGAACAGGGCGTTTCTTTGGTTTACTGTTTAAATTACTCTGCATTAGGAATTTTGGTTGAATGTTTTATCAAACAGTGATTTCAGCATCACATGGAATTTTCTGGTAAGAGGTCAGCAGAGTGTACAGATACCCCAAGGGCTGGGATAAATCTGTTGCTGGCTAGATGAGTTCTTAAAATCTCCATGTTCCTACTTCCAGGTTCCAGAGAACCTGACCCCACGTTTTCTTTTGAAACTTTTCTGCTTTCTACTACTATTTAAAACAGAAGAGAGAACATAAGCAATGAAACCAGGCATGAGTGAGACAAAAAATTTCTCATCTCTAATGAATTTTTTTTATTTAAACATTGATAAAAAGCTTCAAAAGGATAGTGTTTGGTGACTAAACACTTGTCTGGTGTGTTGGAGGAGTGGAGATCCTTGAACTTGGAAGTACCAGGCATTACATGAGGACCTCCTGTGGCTGTGGCTTTTACAAGATGTTTCCTTTTTCATGGTAACTGTGAAAGTACCCAGGTTCACCTCAGAGTAGAACAGAAAATCTTTTGCAGGATAGAAAAAGTTCTCCCTATCAGTTCTACTTTTGAAACACTAATACAGAGAAAATGACCAAACTTTCTTTGCGACAAACAAAAAAAAGCTCAACCCATTTTTAAGCTAGAAATCCCAGGTATCAGGTTATTCCTTAAGGAAAATGCTCTCCTCATGCCCAGGAGCAGCCTAAACTGAAGGAAGAAGCTCAGGAAGGCAGTAGCTCTACCGTTTGGCTCATTTGGTGTCTTCCTAATATGTGAAGGATATCCATCTATTTTTTATTTTCAGAAACAGATAAGCTGCTTCAAATCAATGCTCAGTATGTTTTAATCTGCACGCTGCCATCACATATTTATGAAAATGCCAGCTATTTATAGAAGTGAATAATTGGACATAAGGCTCTTCCATGCTCATAACAGATCACTGGGCATCAGTGAGATGTTTATTAATCTTTGTTTCAGTTTGAATGGGAACACTTTCTGTTTCAAGTGCAGAAATGGAAGCCATAAGAGCAGAATACACATGTGCTTTATTAGCAGTTGTTTTTCAAATGCCTTCTCTAATGTCACATAGCAAAGTCAGTGATCCAAGAAAGCTAAGAAATTCACAGGGTAAAAGGACTGAAAAGAATGATATTTATTAAGCCTCTTTTCAGGTTTTCCTAATAGAAATCCCATCACTAATCAGTCATTCGTAACAAATACTCATTAATTGTCATCCTTCTCAGAGCTCTCAGCAACAGGAGAGTATTTTTAGAGGTGGGGAGGTTGAAGTGTAGAGCAGTGAGCTCACAAAACTGACAAGTATAAAAAAGGAAGAAAAATCAGTGTTTTTCTAGCTCTTACACCTGTGCCTCACCCATCTGTTTACAGCTGGGTCTTTACTAAACACGAGCAGGCAGCGTGCCCGGAGCTCAAACACATCATAGGGCGACAGAGATGTATTGGCATTACCTTGTTTGCAAGGTACAGCAAATATTTGCTTTCATTTCCCAAGCCCTGCATTGACATAAAATAATTTATGACTCTATTGAGTATAAAACCTCAAAATAACATCATTTGGCTCAGGCAGAATTAAGCTGATGTGCTACAGAAGACCAGGAGGACTCTGTGTGCCTGTGACACACCAAGAATTTACAAACACAAAGTAAGTGCTCAGTTCTGCCTTCTGCTGATAGAAAACTTGATAAAAACTGAGTTTTGGTACTGTTCATGAAAACCTCTACATTTCTGGTCAAGGTTTTAGGTCTCTGCCACAGGCAATACCACAGAGCCACAGTGGCAGCTGCTGTAATTAAGGCAAGAGGCTTAATTTTATCAACACAGTGATGTAGGTTCTTTGGTTTAATCTTTTCCCAGACATATTTCTGTACAGAGCATTCTCTGCAAGGGATGTAGATTTTGCAGCTGAGCAGCCTTGGACTCAAGGATTCAAGGACTCCAAGGCATTGTTTTAATTTTTGGTGAGATGTTGTGTGTTTTGCATGCAGGATGCACAGTTTGTTTTCCAGGACGTGCACTTGCTAGGAGGGAAAGATGCACATGCTCTCTGAGGGTTCTCCCACCAAACCACTGTCACATCACTGCTTACAGCAAATATTCCATTCAAAATATTAATATTCCAATTTAAATAGTAATAATAGCTGTACCAGAGTTTCCCAAGAGTGTTGAATTGTAGGATTAAGTTAAAGACTGAGATTGCTCCACTTATACAAGTTGGGGTTTTTTTTAATAATGAAATTTCTTTATATTCTTTCTTTCTATCTATGACCAGGGTAAAACAAGACCTGTTCTATTTTTTTTTTTATCCTAAGTTCCCACCTTTCCTCCAAGTCTCTTTATCCATCTGCTTTTTCATACTACCCCTAAGTTCCTTAATCAGATATTTATCCTCACCTCTCTGTTTCAGAGCACTGCCCCTTGACTGGAAGCCATGAAGGTTGAGCAGTCTCAGCTGTCTTCATTTGGGAAATAAAAGGCTTAATTCATTCAGCTTGTTTTTGAGATCTTAGAGTTTGGCATTCAATAAAGAGTAATTGCATATTCTTGAAAAAAGCTCATGTTGCACATAGATAAATTCGCTGTATTTTAAACACACAATGAATTTTAAAATGCAAATAATGACTTGAAATATTTCTTCATTGCTGTCACAAAACTGTTTAAATGTTTTTTTCTTTAATCTATCATGACTGTAGCTATAAATCCAGTGATGGAAAATAAGCATTTTCATTTGATTAAGCATTTTGAAGCAGCACTGAGTTTGGGGAACACTCACTTGAAGCACAAAATGAGAAATAAAATGACACAATGAAAGGTAAATGTCACCAGTCTTATCATTAAAAATACAATTAGGGAAGACTTAAAACTAATTCTGTGTATGATTTTTTTTTTTCTTTCAACTGTACCACATGTGCAAATATGCAACACAGACAACTTCACCTACAGGGCATGGTCAGTCAGTGACCTCTGACAAGGACCCTGCAAAACACTCCTGGTCCCAACAGAGGTGTAGCATGACCTTTGCTTTATTTATTTTATGGGAGAAGGATGTTAGAAACAGAAAATAAGAGTTAAAAACCACATAAATCAGAATTGGAACAATCTTCTAAGACATGTCTAAACCCAGCAGCAACACAGGAAGTGCTCTCTTCACTGGAAGTTTTTCAGGGTTTTGTTTGTTTTTTTTTTTTGCTATTAAATGAATGAAGTAATTAACAGTTGACTAATTTTTTATGAGACCTTCTACTTAGGAAGATAATATATAGCCACAGACAAGATTTATACACATGTATATATGCACATATGCAGGAAATCAGAATGGTTAATCAGATTCACCTCCCAGATAAAACTTCAGCATCTTTCCTATTTTTCTCTGCTTTTATAGGAGAATTCCTGTCCAAGTACTTTCCATGGACACGGATCCTGAAATTTGAAGTACAGTTTGCCTGACAGTCAGATTAGGGGATGGGAGAAGCAGAAAATCCAGGCCTTGGACATTCCCTGAAACTTGAGGGTGAGCTCAGCATCCCCACTGTGAGCCTGTTCAGCACTTCAGTGGCTTGGACATGATGGGTTTAAATGATGCTATTTAATTTCAGAGAGAGGTAAACAAATATGGAAAGCAGGTCTGAGCTCAGCACTGTACACAAAACACCATTAGGGCTTGACTGAGCACCAGCACTACCCCAGCTAAAGGGGCTGCTGAGCACATTGAGAGCCAATTCACCTCCCCTTCTCTTCCACAATTCACAGGGGCTGGCACTTCCCTGCGTGCAGCTTCCCAGAAAATATCTGTTCCATGGTGGTGCTGGTTGCTGTGGTCAGGTGTATGGATGTAAAAAGGGCTGGAGCAGCTCGCATTTTACTCATTTTGGTTGCAAACGAGCAGCGACTGAGAAGTGTTAAGTACAATTTCTTTTGTCCCCAATCTCTCCCAGCCCAAATCGAAACATCTCTCCCCAGAGGTTTGGCACTGACAGTGACAGTCATTACTCTTAATACTGAAATCCAGTATCGTCTCCAAAACCTGTAAGGTCGTTTCTTAGAAAAGAAGGATTCTGCAATCTTCATCTCAGGGTTTTCTTACCATTTGCAGAAATCCATACTACACTGCAGTGGCAAAAGCTTCCCATCAACACCTGTGGATCTCAAACTGCAAATTAGGAGCTCTATTTCTCTGCAGTAGCAATACAGCAAAATAAAGCACCAGCAGGACACCAGATGTGAAAAGATAGGATTTGTCTCATCAAGAAAAAATTGGGTCCCATCCAAGAGTAAGGGAAAATCGAAGCTTCTACAATTTGTTTAATTCTGCTTTATGCGAAGTGCCCCTTTTATGGCTCCTATTTTCTCTTTACCTAAACAAAAGCAGGTTGCTTAAAGTGAAATGTAATTGAACCATAGACAGTTAACAAATGGAGATTTGTGTCACAGCACTAGAGCAGTTATTTTCCCACCACAGAAATATATTCCTTTCATTTCCCTTTGGGTGTTCGGATAGGTGCACATTTAGGAACTCATAATCTGTCTGTGTGATTGTACGTAGGAAGACATTGAGTAAAAATGTCATTTAAGTAGGATCAGAGCTGCTTTCGAGCTGCTTGGAAGACTGAAAATGTTACCTAGGATTATTTAATACATGCACATTTTGTAACTGAACGTAATTACTTACCTGACAGTAAGACAGAACCTACAACTTCATAAACATATGAAAGCTACTGTCATACCTCTTCTATCTCTACTGTTTCTCCTTCAGCAGATAGAAAATGGCTAAATTATCTTTCTCATCCATGCCCAACCTAATATGAACTCTCAAACCCACCACATGTTGAGGAGAAAATACAGCCCAGGTGCCCCTGGTTATTATTAGCTGTCATATTTTTTATTCTAAGAGGTCTGTAAGACTTCATTATCTGATTTTACAGTGGTACTTTACTGGTAACAAGTAAAATCCAGGTAAAAAAGCACAAAGAAATGGAATTGTGCACTCAGGAAGTGCTGACTGGCCATCCTGGAGAGGCTTCTCCAGAGCAGAGAGCTGGGGTTCAAACTGTGGCCAACTCACCTCAACACCTGTAAATCAAAACTAAACCTGTGCCCTGGGAACCATCCACAGACTGCAGGAATTGATATGACTGTGCAGGATCACAGCTTTTGTTTTTTCTAATACCACCCCATGTCTGCAACAACCTAATGATGTTCTTCATGCTGAAGCTTTCTTATCTTTGTTCCTCCTTTCCTTTTGCTTTTCTTATTTTTTCCCCAAATAAGTTTGTCCACTCTTGGTATACTTTTGTGCCCTCTCACCCAATTTGCTCCTTCTGCACTTTGAATTCTATCTGCTTGCCTGACCTCAGATTATTTTTACTGCCGTTTCTACGACCTGGCATTTCATATTGTCTTTCACACATCTGTCCATACTCATTTTAAGCACTAGATTGTCCTTTCCCTTCTATAGCTTTCCAATGTGATTCAAAATTGAAGAGAGGAGCAATGGCCTCGAGACATTAAAACCCATCCATTTAAACTTGATCACAGAGAAGGCTCTGTAACTGTGAAGTTCACATCTCTTTTTATGGTCTCTTTTCCCCTGGAACACCTATGCAGAGAAATATCATGGTAGAATAAAATACCCATCATCAAGCCCCGATATGTGTGAATATGGAGGCAAGCCATAACATAAATAGATATTTGGCTGTTGGCAAGATAGTATTTGGCATTTAATCTATCAAGCAGTAATCTGCATTGTATTTATTCAGCTGAGCATTTAAGGTGCATTTGAATGTGAGAGTGATAAATAGAAAGGAGTTACACAAACTGCAATCAAACTCAGTGCTATTCTAGGCCACGGAATTGCTAAAATGAGAATACAAAGAGAACAGTGTTGGGGGTGTTTCTATAAAGGAGACTTTTAGTAATACCTCTAGGGGCTTATTTGTAGGTGCAATTCCTTTTCTCCCAGTGGAAAACTGCACCTCTGAGGCAGCTCTTACAAAACCTCATCTATGTGTGGTACAAGGTCTGTGTATGAGATTACTTTTCCCATTCACCTTTTACAAACCCTCAAATGCAATCCAAAAATTTCTACAGCTGGCTTGTAACAAGCCAGTTCAACAAACACAAAACCCACAGATCAGGCACTGACTCAAGGCAAAATTCTTGTGATTGTACCTCGTCTATATTTTGGAGTACTTTTTGAGTCTTATACCATCATTTATCCAGCTCCACTAACTGGATTTCAGCTTTGTGTGCTCCTCCCAGTGACTCCAGGTGTATTAATTGCCAGATATTTACATGCTGTTTGTCAGGTGTTTTTCTCATTACCTTCAGGGGACAGATGCTGAACAGCAGCTGAAGTGTACAAGGTTTTGTATGTGTAAGCAAGTAGGTTTGCATTTCTGCCTGGTATTTCAATCCTTATCTTTCTGCAATATAACATTTGCCATTTAATATATTAGAGGATAATCCATGTTGTATTTGTTTAGTTTGTGCTACTTGGAACATTAAAATCCAGGAACGTTATTTTCTGCAACATTCTCAATCAGTTGCAGAGGCTGATTGCAGAATTTTCTGGAGATTTTTTGGCAGCAGCTGTTCCTCTGGTTTGCTTTCTGTAGCTTATTATGCATTGCAGTCAGTCCCACAGCCCCTTTTCCATACATTACCTTGAATGAAAATGCCCAACTTGTTTGTGTGCAACTTTTTAACAAGTGGAGGTTGGAGCCACTGAGGCAGAAGGAAAAGAAGTGTCAATATACACATCAGTTTGTATTTCTCATACGAGAAAGAAAGGAAACTGTCTGACTTAAAATCCCAGTTTGTCCTTGCTGCTGCACCTGATTTCTGGAATTCAGAGCTCTACTTTGTAGGAGCCTAAAGGTCAGACCTGTGGCTGCAGAAATGGAGCAGGCTGCTGACTGCTCACTGAGGTGTGAGACAGATACATTCAGGCAGCCAAGCCACAGCACTGACCACAAGACACTTTCATGGTCACCACAAAAATGTTTGCCCCACAAGATGACTGCCCTGATGTCAGTGGCTTCCCCACAGCTGTGGTTCTTTAGGCTCTGACTTCTTACACCCTCCTGCAACACTGTTAAGTTTGTTAGGCCTAAGTTATATGTCTTAAACCCCAACAAGCATCCACTCGGTATTTAAAATGATGTAAGAACAGAGCAGAGTTTATAAAGAAATGAAGAAAAGCATAATTAAGAGCAGCACGTTGTGAGAGATGACTGGAGCTTGCTTGCAAGTGCCTGCAGTAAGGACATGATCGCTTTGCTGTTGCCATTTTTAATTGTATTTAATCATATATTTTAATTGTATTCTTGCCATCTTGAAATGCAAGCAAAACCTTACATTAAAATATTAACATTTCTTCTGCAGCATCACCTGCTGCCTTCATCTGCTGAAGCTGATGCCTTCGAGGTGATACAGCTCATTGATCTTTGGGCAATAAAAAACCCCAAAACATTTAGCAATAATGATCTCACAGAAGGCAAAAGCACCATCTGACAGAGGCCAGAAAGTGCCATGGGGCATGGGAGGCACCGAGGGCCCCATCTGGTGAGAGCTGCTCTGTCAGCAAGCACAGAGCACTCGCTGGTGGATGTGTTACTGCTCCTGCCTTGGAACTGGTCCGTGATGCTAATCGCAATTAGATGTACACTGCAGAACTTTATGGCTTATATGGACAGACAAACAGAGACTTGATTAACAAGCTACAGACTAAATGGAAATATTTCTGAGGCTGCTGTTTCTGAAAACTACTAATGGAGTTTAGTCAAGTAATATTTCCTGTTAGTAACTGGCAAGAGGGAAGCAGATCATACCCAGCCATGTCTCTAAGGAGTACACGAGATGAAAAAGATGAATATCCTTATCCAGTCCTGTGGTCTGTGCGTGGGTATTTACAGTAATAAATCTCTTGTCAGAAAGCTTTTGCATTCGATCTCTCAGCATCAGTACTTCTGCTACAGCAGTCTTATCCTGTATGTGGGTTTTTTGTGGTTTTTCTTTTCCTTTTTACAGAAGGGTCAAAAGCCAGCTCACACATTATTGTGCTGAGAGGCAACTGCTGCCAACTTCACCCTCCTCTAAATCATGTAACATTGAGGTGATGACAGTCAGGAGTTCACACTCCCCACACTCTGGCAGCTGTGTCCCTCTGTACCTTCCAGTGTCACTTTAAAAAATGGAAGTGGAAACACAGTAGAAAGAATTTTCTGAAGTTCTGCTGGGCATCAGGACATTATTTTTTAGAATAATGAACAATGTGCCACAGAATATAGGACACATCTTGCTTTGAAAAACAGCACCAAAATGTAAGGGGTGACAAGGAATATGGAGAAGGGAACTAGACATCCCACTGTTCCAGCTGAAAAAGGATGCAGCTGAGTAGGATGTATAGGAAAAGCTGTCTTAAGAGTGTGATTTCAACAGAAACTGAACCAACCCAATGGCTTCCACTGTGCAAAATTCCCCTTTCAATCCCCTCTTTATAATGATTAGTGAATCATCCACACAGATACAAGACAGCGAGCACCTGGAGCCACAAGAGCACTCCAGGAAAGGATCTAAAAGGTGAGGCAGTGACAGCTGGAAGGGAGTGACAGCTGGAAGGGCACAGAAGAACAGGAGCAAAAAAAAAAGTAACAGGAAGAGGGAAACCAAAATCATTAAATCACTTTTACCAAGGTAACACCTGACCCAGAATCTAGACCCAAGTCAGTGATATCACAGTGCCAAGGAAAAAACTCCAAATAAATAGCGAGTATCACACTGAAGTGTTTACAACAGGAAGCAAACAAACTTTCCTACTTCCCTCAGCTTTCCAGGAAAATGGAGACCAATTGGAGACTACATAGAGTGCAGCAACTAAATAATCAGAAGTTTGGGTGAAGGAGGTGGTGGTGGTGGGGAATAGGTGAAAACAATAAGTTGCAAGAAGTTGAGTTTTCTTAGCCTAGATTAAAAGAAGTACCTGTTAATTGTACTGCAGTAGCTAAAAAGTCACTGCAAGAAGTGGAAATAAACCATTCTCCATGCCAGCTCACAGCATAGTTAAATTGTCAGAGTCAAAGAACATAGAGTTAATGGAATCTCCTCTCTGAATATTATGGATTATGAAATTTAGACAAAACCTGCTTGTGGAATGTTGCAGGCTCTTTTATTCTACCTTCCCAGAATGTGATAAAACAGGCAAGTCCTCAACCTCTACCTCTAATCTCTACACCTTTTCCATACAAACTGGGAAAGGTAGAGCAGGTGTGGATCTGTGTAACTTATCTCCAGGCTGTGAGATAAATAAGAACAAAATAAAAATGCACATAAAAAAGTTACAAGTGCAAATCCAAGCACTCAAATGCTAGCAAGCATTACGATTCCTGTGTTGCCTTAAATTATCCCATGATATGAGCAATCAAAATTCTTTGATTACATCCACGCTGATTATTATTTCGAAACACCCTCCTCGTGCTCTGAAGAGTGACTGCTGCTTCCTTACATAATGTGATGCCTCAGACCCTTCGACAGAGATGCATTTTGTTCAAATCCTGCTCGGAATGCAAAGCTGCTCATTTCCAACAGGCACTTACCAGTGTTCACACCTCTGTCTCCGACTGCTTCCCAGACATTAATGAATTCTTCTCCACAAAATCCTCCCAAGCTTAAATGAAGTGAATCTCCCACAGAATTTAAACCAGAATTTCAAGCCTACCCGGTAATTATGACTGCTCAACTTAAGCCTGATGTTGCAAAGCCTGATTCTGCCTGTGACAACGAGACATTGCATTTTCAAAACCTCATCCCAAATCACAGACAGTTGGACATGGCCAGAACTTCTGCCTGAGAACACAGGTGGCTGATTGATTTTTTTTTTTATTATATGTATAGTTATACTAAAAAAACATAAACAGAAGTCTTGTAGAACATTGGGCAACAATAACTCACCAGCAAAAGACAGGAATCCTCTCCTAAAATCATGGAAATCATACACAGACACACACATGTATTATATAAGTAGCCTCACTTCAGCAATTGAACAGTCTGAGCTGTTCCCTGCATTGGGTGTGACCTGTGGGCATTCAAACCTTTCAAAATAAAGCTGCCAGCATATTGAATGCTTAAACGTGCATGCAAATTCCAATATTAAGATTTCACTTTTGAAAATGTTAGCATATATATCAATTTTTTTGAAGTGACAGCTGCGTACACCAAAGTATTGTGGCCAACTAAAATACTACTGCATTCAGAAAACTCTACATGACAAGTAGCAGAACAGTAATTTAACAAGGAGATTCATCCATAAAAACAAACAAATAAATCCTTGAACTTTCAGAAGATGCTCTGTTTTCACATCAGTAAACCGTGTCAGACACTCAGGAATCCAAACAAGAGCTTGGCTTGGTGAAGTCAACCGATTTCTGTTCCAATTTAAATATTTTGGTTAGAGGTCTGAATTTCTGTAGAAGGCAGTGTAATCCCTGTTGGGAATGCAGTTTGCTTGTTCTCCTCTCCTTACGCTGAGCCAGAGGAGCTGTGCCAGCAGGGAGTACAGCGCATTTCCATTCTGCTGGAGGAGAACAGCCAAGAGGTGGTGCTGTGCAATTCCTGGGGCTGCAAAACTGCCTTGGTGAAACTTAGAGAGCTCTATAACTGCAAGTGGTGGTTTCTCAGCAGGTAAAAAAGGCAGAGAGTTTCAAATATCCTGCTAGTAATAGGGTGTTCTCATTTAATATCTGTTAAATACAGACCCCTGAGTATTTTGGTTTGGAGTTTGTGGATTTGCTGTAGCATCCTAATGAATAAAAATGATCTAAACACAATGAAGCAGAGTCAACGAGATTATTTTTTAACTTGATGGCTTTTTTTCTAGACTCCCCTATTGATGCCTTAGGTTTTAACTTTTATATTTTTCAAATCCTGTACTGCTAGTGTAACTCTGAAGTTTTCTGTAGCTCATTAAGTGCTGTTCTCTATGCTAAGATGGACATAACAAAGCCTCTAACTTGCTCTCCAAGGACACTCAGACCAAGAATTGCAAACCACAATCTTGGGGACAGGGGGACAAGCTTGGGCACATTCCATCCTTGCCTGGCTTCTGCTTGGGGAATTGATGCTGAGATCCAAGTGGGAAGAACTCGTGAGCTGTCCTTGTCCATGTTGGGATGCACTGAGGCAGGAGCCTCTGGAGCCCAGAGTGTACCTCTGAAGGCCTTTCCAATCAATCCCTCCTTTATTCCTTTATTCCTGTCTAGTCTCTGTTTCTAGGTAGCCATTCAAGGCATTGCTATGCTAAAAGTTGGCTTCCTCAGTGAGATAATCACCCATTGATTCAAGGTAAACATGTTTTCAAGTGCCAGTCTGGACCCTGCCCAAACTCCTAAATTCTGTTCCTCAGAAACACCAAGACCTAGGCCAGCTGCAAATTTGGACCAAGTTTTTTGTGTGCAAATTGACGTGCTTGTGTGCAAAAATTCACCAAGTTGTGGTACTGACTTGTCAGTAGGTTTTAAGAAATCTCAGAAAAAGGCTCAAGAAAAGCAATTTCTTTTTAACTTGAAAAGAAGTTAAATGTCTTGAAATACATTTTTAAGGGGAAGCTCAATAGCTTCCCAGGAGAAGTCTTTGACAAGAAATGTAAATAAGATAAAATGTTTTGGTAAGGTGCTTTCTAGACTAATGAAAGAATTTCCCTCTGTTTTGTTGATTGTTCTTTTGGACTGTGTTGCACAGACACAAACACAGTCAAAGACAGACAATCTTTACAGTTGAACCTGGCTAAAGGGAGAAAGTTTGATCTCTTTTTTTTTTTTTTTTAAATAATACCTATAAATAAAGCCTTCTGATTTTCAATCTATGAACATGAATCGTTTGTGGAAAAGCCCTAGAAAATAGGGCCACATCATTTTTACACCAAGTAGCTCCAGCTAACTGGTAATGAGCAAACTTAACAAGGTTTAAAAGTTTCTAGTATGGAACGTATTAATTTCAAAAACAAGGGAGAAAGAGTACTCCCACACTTTGAGGACTTTTGGTAGAGTTTTCAGGATGGTCAAGCAGAAATTGATTCTCCTTTTACACACAGTTGTGTGTTTCAATAGATGACTTTGGACAGCTCCGTGGCTGATCAAACACAACGCAGAAATTGTGTCAGCAAGCTGGAAACACTCATATCCAAAGAAAAGCTGCTCCTCACTTCCAGGGTCCACAGCTTCCTACCCAAGGCAGCAATTTTCCTTCTCAACCACCCTGTGAGCAAGCTGCTCGTGCTGCTCCATGAGCACAAAACTATTGCTCTTGGGGAAGCCACAACACAAAGCCCCAGCAACAATTTCGAGCAAAAAGTTCTTTTTTTTGCAAAAGCCAGTGTCATTTATACTCTTTTACACTTTTATCATTTCTGTTACTCATCCATTGGTTGCTTAACTACTACAATAGATTCATTGGCTATTATTTGACTACAACATACTATTATTGGTCACTTACAGCATAAGCATTCAGGCATTCAGAAAAATACCAGGTGCTGATATGTTGTTGGTTTTTTTCATTCTATTGTTTAAATTTCTTTCTTTTGTTGATACTACATTTCCATGGGTAAAAGCTAATTGTTTTTCTTCTCACAGATTTTCTCACAGTCCTTCTCTAGGTGAAGTAACAGGCCTAAGCCATGATTTTACAAGGGCGACAAGGCCTTCATTTTATAAGGTTTTACCTAAATGCCACACTAAACCTGACTTTTAAATTTACAATTCAATCACTCAAATCAAGGCAATTCCTAAAAAGCAAGGATGCAGCCTGTGGGTAGGAACTTTTATATGTGTTCCATGATAAGTTTTTGATATCAAAATCCCTTTAAAACCAGTTTTCCGTTTAATCTGCAGCAAATCCTATCACCTCTAAAAGATAAAAAAAACCCTCCTAAGATTTATATATTGACCCATTTTCCTTAGAATCTCTAAAATTACTTAAACTAGACAAACAAAACAAATGGCTATTTCAGTAGTGATTCAGCCATAATTTTAAAATAACTGGAATGTTAGAAAATAGATTTATTGACATTTATTCCTCTAGTATACTGTTCTTTGACATTATAACCTTATAGACTATACACATACACATGCTGTCTTACTGGGGATGTGAAATGCAAGGCTAAACATCCCTGCCAGACAGTCCTAAAAGTCCCTCATGACAGAGACTCCAACTTTTATATGAGTTATATGCTAAAGTCTCCTCAGACTTGAAAATCTTTCCTCCATTTAGTAGTGTCTGCTAATTAAAATTATTTTCCCATACTTTCTTTAATAAAAATTATTATCTCCCTTCCTATTTTACCAGTCTTTAAAGAAAATAGGATGGCTTTGCTCTTCTAGAATAGGTTACCATGGTTCCTGCAGGTTTTACACAGGCTTTTTTACATCTTTTATTTCTTATTAATATGTCCAGATTTCCTCCAGCTTTTCTCTATCTTCCCCCAAAAGGAGTCACATTGCAGCTGAGCTCCAGCAGGGCATGTTCACACTACTGAGCATAGCAACGAGGGCACTGACATGCAAGAAACCTCAGGAAAAAATTAAATTGGAAAATCAATATAAAAAAAGAAAAAAAAACTATCCATGTAATCAGCCCTGAGAAAACAGCAGTTCCATCAGGATGATATCATGATACTGCTGATGAAGTAACTGAATTGACTGAATTCATCATTTTTGTTACTCTGGGTGGTTCTGGTTAATCCAGAGCAAGAGTAATGGACTCAGTGATCCTTTTGGATCCCTTCCAACTCAGAATATTCTATGATTTAGTGTTTTTATACTTCAAACATGGCATCTACACAGGCAGTTATTTATCTTGTGGGAAGAAGAAAAAGAATGGCATGACAAGAGCTTTTTAGAAAATTTATGGTTTACACAATTTTGCACTACTGCAATACTAAGACAGTTTAAAAAAACCACATTAAATTTGTGGGCTGCAGTAGGAAAACAGATTTGGAAAACTTTAAACCATCATAATACACTATCTGTGTTAAACATGAACTTTTTTTTGTTCCTGTTTTCATTTTGTTAATTTTACAGAAAAAACTTTGAAACCTCTCTCTTTCTCTCTCTTTCTATATAGATACACGGATATTTTAAAATCCAGAATAATATAAGTGTGGCTTACAAAAGATGGGTCCTAAGCAGCTCTATTTTCAGTTCTGCTCTTCCACTCATGCAGTGCTCTAATTCATATCAGAACCTGTCTTCAACATAAATGACCTTACAGAAGCTGGTTAGATAATAAGACAATCAGGTAATAAAATAAAAAAAAAAAAATAATAAAAGGAGACTTCAAATGGACATGAACATAATGTCCATGCATTATGGAGCCTTAAACTCCCATTTATATTCTCATTCAGAAACAAAGTGGCCTCAATTCTCTCCAGCTTAATTGCTTTCAACTTGAAGAAAATCACTGATAGGGTGACTTAAATCATGTAGCTTTTGCCTGGACAGCTCAGTTATTAAGGAAAAAAA
>VZTN01017052.1:82701-93550 GCA_013400515.1 Erpornis zantholeuca
AAAATACTTCAAGACTTCCATTCCAGACAGAATACCATGACCATTTCCTGAGTCTCCTTCACAAAAAAACCCCAAATTCTAATTCATAGATGCAGAGTAATTTCAGCAAAAGTGAGTGTTTTGAACAGAAGCTCAATTGGTGAAGGACTGAAGGCGAGGGCTGTCCCTGCCCATGCTCATGTGTTCAGCCTGGTTTGCTGAGACAAACCTGATGGAACCTGATCAGAACCAGAGAGTTCTGACGTTGAGGGACCAAAAGCACCAGGCAAAGCTGCTCTGGGTAATGAAGATGCTGTGGTTTGGCAGCTGAGTCCTCCAGGAGAACCTGAGCCTGTTGAGAGAGGCACGACACTACCTTCATGGTCCTGTGGACCAAACTTTTGAGAAGTGAAAAAAACTTTTACTGACTTACAAGCTTTTTTGGTGGGTTTTTTCTTCCCTTTTCTTTTTTTTGTTTGTTTGTTTGTGTTTTTTGGTGGTTTTTTTTTAATTTTTCTTTTTACAAACGACAGCTATCTTGTGATGTTATCAATGCTTTTGTATTCCCACCAATTTTTGTTCCATACTTCCTGACACTACTCAAATATTGTTCCTCTCAGCAGCAATATATGAAATCCATTATGGGGCACATGCTGCATAAGAAAAAAGGCTCTCTTGAGTTCATGCTTCATCAGTATTACTCTAGTTAGCTTTCTAGTCTCCAGGCAGTATTGCTGTAACACCGAGTCTCAGAACATCAGTTCTGAACTATTCCAATAACACTGCCAGTGTTCACTTTGCCAGCTTGTTCACGAAGGATTATTATCAAAAAATACATCCTTTATCACTGCTATCAGTACCTGTTCTTTCCTCTGGATGCAACTTAGTTTGGCCCCAAATACCAAGCCCACCTTCAGGTATCTATACAAGACTGGATATTAATGATACTCATCCATTTTTAATTTCAGCAATATTTGATTAATGAAAAGATATGCACAATAGCAAACACACTCATATCATTACTTGAGAACATGCATGTACCAAACCTCTGTAAGCCTATTCTATTTTAATTGTTTTGATTGTAGTTGTCACTTTGATCCAAACCAATAACCTGGCATTGTTAATGAGTTCTTTTTTAATGCAGTTATGTCACATGCTTGGTATTTTAATTCATTCAGTTTTGTCAGTGACTCTGAGTCCTTTTCAGCTGAACAAGCTGATTTTTCATACAAGCTCATATCTGTGCATGTTCATAAATCTAATTTTATTTATTTGTTTGCTGGAGAAAAGAACCATAATTTCTCCTATCTTCTCTTTGCACATGAATGCAGAATTGTATCACCTTATTTCGGGAAGGAGAGAAGAAGTGACAATACTCCTTGTTCCTTTCTCTTACCAAGAGCAGCAGACCTGTGCTGCTGCACTGGAACTGAACTTTCAAGGGAGAAAAGATCCAGGGGGAAACGTAAAGGTGACAGAGTTTTATGCCTCAGTTTAATTACAACAATCAAAATTAAAAGATGGAATAACACAGAACTGGAAGCAGTTTTGTAAAACCCGAGATGAGACAAAAAAACCTTTTTTCATAATTTTCTAGCTAAAGGGATAATAACAAAGTGGAAATAATTTTGAAAGGGTTTTTTTTTTTTTTTTTTTTTTTGTCTGATAAAGTATCTTTGCTTCTCTCATCTTATTTTGGGTTCTCTGTTATACCATCTCCAACTGCTCACAGCCTGAAAGAGGTTGTGTGGGGGGAGGATGAGCAACAAAATACGAATTCTTAATGAAAACTTTCATATTATGATTAGTTACTACAAAGTTTTTGTTGTTTTTTGGTTTGAGTGCTTTGTGGTTTTTTTGGTTGTTTTTTTTTTTTTTAATGAAGAAAATTCCTTTTCAGGTCATCTTTAAAATTTTTTGAAGTGAGTGGGTCTTATATGTATCTTACAGCTCTTTGAAAATCTTTGTGACAAGGAAAGAAACTGAGCTCTTTTAATAATGGCATGTTATTAAACCACTAATGATTTTGCTGTTTAAAAGTGAGCTTTAATGGTTATAACTCTCCTCTTTGATCAGCAGAAAATGGTGACTAATCTGAGAGGGAAAAAAACCCAAAATTTTAAGACTCAGTCTCTCCTAAGCCTGGTGGCTGCTATAAAAGCTCAGAGACAAGAGAGTAAAGAGAATAAACCAGGCAGCAAACAGTAAGTGCAGATGTTTTATTTTTACCCTGAAATACTCCTCTGTCTAAATAACAATGAATCAAATAAAGAAAAAAATATATGACTTGACCTCCCCTGCTTTTGAATTTCTACACTTCCTTCCCTGTAAGAATCTTCATATCCTCACTCACACCTCCAGGCAAATACAAGGTGGATGCAAAATCTATTCATTGTGCCTAATACAAAGTCATGTGTGATTTGACTTTTTTTTTGAAAGACACAGGTACAGAAAAAGAAGGAAAAGAAAATTACTGTCAATAAATTCGATTCCTAAAGGTCTCTCTCCACCCCTCACCAGGTGATTTGCTCTTTGCTGGCTCGTGTGGATTTAGTAATGCAGGATTTCAAGGCTAGCCTCAGGTTCTGTCCCATCAAACATTCCATCAGAGACTCCAGCTATCTTTTTTTACAATCCCAGCAAGTAGGACAGTTCTTACAGGTTACATGTCTACCCGTGGAGCCAAACAGGTTGAGTTCTCAGCCCAAAACTCTTTCTATTTATATCTTCAAAGTCCTTGACTCATTAAGGATTGTTTTCCATCCTCTGGGATGGCTTTTCCATACCCCAAGCACCATCTCCTGTGCATGGCTCTCCAACGAGGAAAACTTTTCATTCAATGCTGTGTAAAACTTTTCCCATTCCCTTGGATTTTTAGTGCAAAGTGCTCAGTGGACCTTACATTGCTTTTTAATCTGACCAAGAAAAGCCAACATCCCACAAGGATCATCACACACAGCTTGAGAAAGAACATTTCCAACAGCATCTAATCACCCTGCATGACAACAGGGCTCA
This sequence comes from Erpornis zantholeuca, assembly GCA_013400515.1. NCBI lineage: Eukaryota > Metazoa > Chordata > Aves > Passeriformes > Timaliidae > Erpornis > Erpornis zantholeuca. Next base: position 85,696 of record VZTN01017052.1, read on the forward strand.
CATGACCAACACACAATTTCCTCCTCCTACCTCTACCAGATTTAGGAGGAAGAATAAGTTCAAAACTAAAAATAAAAGCTAAAAAAAAAAAAAGCAGAATTAACTCTTTCTTAGGGTTTTTTTTTCTAGATCCCTCAAATATGGCACCTAAAGCTGCTGTTCAACTCTGTTCTTATACAGAAGGCTGAATTTCAAAATGTCTTCTTACTCCCTCGCTTCCTCCTATCTTCTGAAATTTTAGACTGAAGCAAATTTCCCTACTGTGTTTCAGAAAATGACATTATGCATTTTTAATTATCATTATTATTTTCATACTGTGGCTTTGATTTGAGCCACAGCACAACCTGTGCCTAGAATCCTCAGAACCACAGAGGAAGTGCAGAGAATAATATTTTTAAATTTTTTCCTCAGGACAAATTTCTGAGATGATGAAGTTGGCAACTTCAGCTGATAATTCTTCACTTGTTTCCCTTGTTCCCCTTTGTGAATCACAGATATCAACCGATTGCTATTACAGACTTAAATGCAACAGAGTAACTTTTTTTTGCTGTTGTGCATTTGTTTTCTTCCTGAGTCACTAACATTAGCAAGAAATGGTACATAACACCATAACACATTAATAACTGTTGTTCTTCCAACATCATCATAACACAATCTCTCCTTGTATGCATTTACAAGTGTTGTGTGAAAGAAATAAGTGAAGCCTGTGGGGTTTTTTTGTATTTCTACACCACAGCAGAAGGAAAAGCCGATTAAAAGATTTATTCAAATATTTACATGGCACACACTGCTGCAGTATTAAAATGTGAGCTTGCTCCTTTCACAAATCTCTTTAGCAGTCTTTTCTCCCCTTTGTATTTAATACAACTTTTAAATGGCAGTCACAAGTTTCAATGACTTCAGCCTGTAATTGTGCATTCCCTCCAATTCTTCTCTTCCTCCTCCTTCTCTTCTCCCCCTGACTCTGCCTTCTTTTTATATGGACCTGCAATGTGCACTGGCCTCAGAAAGCCACACAGAGTGAGTTTTAAATGTGTTACCTTCCCTATCATCAAGGTCTCATGACTATGCCAATGGAATACTGGCTGGAATACTTAGAGAAGTCGTTCCCCACAAGTGCAGCAGACCTGTACTGAGGATCTTAGCTAAACCCACTCTAACACAGCTGATATTTGTTTCATGTTGACAGTCAGCAGCACCATCATCAATTTTACACCAATTTCATGGACCAGCAAAAGTAATCATTTCTGTTCCTTGACCACTGAGGAAAAGCTGTCCTGTATTAAAATTTATCAAAGCTACAAACTGCAGACATATGGAGCCAAACATCTTAGTTCAAAGGCATTTGATAGATAATATATTATTGTAAAACAATTTATTCTCCCTCTCTGTTGCCAATTCCCACTTTATTTCCTACTATCCTTGTCCCAGCTTCTCCTTCAATCCATGTTTCACTGCCAAGTCTGGGCTCTGAAGTTTTCCCAGTGATGAGTGGAGACACATCCTTTGCCCCTGGAAATGCTCTCCTTAACGCAGCTCCCACACTTACACTGCACTACTCTTAGTTGATAATTAGTTAATTAGTAGATTAGTTGATGTAACAGATGAGTATCAGGACTGCAAAACCTCTACCAAGGAGCAAAATTTCAGTTCATTGAGGGAGGGGGTATGCATTACACCTAGTCTGGAACAACCAAAACATCAAACACAGTTCAGACTGATACTGAAATCCTGCCAAAGTAAAGTACTTAAATTAGAAACATAACAAACTTGGCTCTTCAAGAGCTGTATGAATAGCAGAGTCTTTCTTCTCTCAATTTCAAATTCAGTTTTATGAGAATAAACTTTTATGTAAAGTTCTTTTACTCCCTGTGTGATATGAAAGAAGCTTGTTAGCTCAAGTGCCATTGTAAGCTCATAGGAGAATATATCAAACCATCACCACTAAACATCTAACAGAACTTGCAGGCACAGAGATGTAAAATTAACCACACTCAGAAAAGATAATCTTGAGTGCAGTGACAGGAACCATTTGGAATGAGCAAATTTTCTACCGTGCCTTGGTTGTTTTATGGAAAAAAAGCAAAATTTCTGGTTCCTGACACCACTAAACTCATCACACACGGATGTGAACATGCAAGAATAGCAGGGCTTGACCCTGTGCTACTACAGGAAGTTTATCACAGACATACATGCTTGGGATCACACTCTGAGTCTCCTCTGTGTGAGCAGCAACTCATTCAGAGCTCAACTTGCAATGTGGTTTTAATGTGGATGCTTCTGTGATTTTCTAAATAAAATAAAACCACCAAGTTACTCAGACAGCAGAACCACGCTAATTCTTTGACACCAAAATAAGTCTTAACTACTATCAGCATGGAAGGGTTAAAAGAAAAGAAGGACAGAAAAAAGGAAAAGACCAAAAGGAAGGATCAGAAGATTTTTAAATAGCCAGAATGCTTTTTGATTATCTGCTTGCATTCTACATCAAAACCCAGCCAAAAACTAACAGAACTAATATATAAGTTGGGGTTTAGCAGTTAAAATGTAGGTAAGGTATCCAATTAACAGAACAACATATGTCAGACAATTAATAAAAATGCCAATAAAACGAGTAATGAAATAACTGCTGAACTGCAAAACACATATCCTGAGAAAATTTTCCACCCAGCGTTTTCACCACAAAATGAATGGAGATTGCTTCATAAGAATCACACTGTAAAATATCAGGATCACTTGTGGCCTTTCCTGCAGCACTTCCATCTCCCTAAAACAGCCACTCCTTGCACATGGCACTGAGCAGGCAACTCTCTGAGCAAGAATGGTTTGTAGCCAGCAGATAACAATGGAAGGAAAAGAGTCTCTCATTCTCCTGTCCCTCCTCACAGAACCTAAGGCTTGGGTACAGTTCCTACATCCCTGACAGATAAGATTAGCTAATGACACTCTTTGGATTCCTCCAGTAAATCCAGCAAAGAATATACAAGTAAGTGCATAGAAAAAAGGGTGCTGTCAGCAAATTTGAAAGCTTCAAGTTCTTTCAGATCAGAACTTGCAGAAAATCAATTTCTACAAGAATTTTTATTTTTCTTTTAGAACAACTCTTCAGTCAGATTGAGTCAGGCTTACCATCTGCTGCAGAGAGAAATACAGCTATAGTCAAGATTACATTATCAAACTTCTTTGTAAACTTTACATGCAAGCTGTTCCTGTCAGAATTGAAGTCATTGTGATAATGCATCTTAATATTCGGTCAGGTTTAAATAAAGACTGACAAAAGTCCACATATGGATGACAAGCTGTTCTACAGTAAATATTTTTGTATTTATTGAGAAGGGGCTTATGGCAGTTTAGGACATATTCCATCAGGCATTTTGGTCTGAACTACTTACTGACTAATAAAACCAAGATAAAATCCCTGTTCAAAACTCCTCACCAAAATTTAGTTTTTAAGTTAACTTGATCCTTTTTTATGTTAACTGATCCTACTCCTATTTAGTTATGCTTTTACATCATTATTGCTTGAAAACTTTTGCCAGCTGGTGGATGTTACAGAATGGAAGACATTTAGTACCCTGTATTTTAAGCAAGGCTTAATTCCCAACTGGCACTGAATGTAGCTCTCTATGGAACAGCAAAAGCAAATACAATGTAATTTTACCATTATAGCTGACCCCCTAAAGCACAGTAGAAATGCTTCCACTTTTTTGTGTAAATAAACTTGTTAAACTCATTTCCAATATTCCTGTAAACGAGGGGATGCAGCATAAAAATCCTTCAAAAATTCCTTTTCCACATGCTACAGTTAGAAACTCAAACTTACAGAAAAGCAAACGCAAAATCAAATGTTGTGACAAGCAGGGATTCAATTGCTTTATCAGTTTTGATTCCATTTCGAGAAGTTACAAGGCACATGCTGCAATTAATATTACAATTAACTACGCTCTCCAAGTTCATTATGCATTATTGCTTTATTATAGCAGCTATGCAAGTAACTCAACACAGCAAAGAAAAAAATCGTTTTTAAAACACCTGCATGAAACATTTATTATGTGGAGTCACAGACAAGCATGCCTCACTTAAAGTAAATCCTAATGCAAAGAAATAACCTTACCCTGATGCTGGATCAACAGCTATGGCCTTGGGGTTGTTGAGGTCCAGCTCGATGAGGGTGACACACACTGACCCATTCTGGCTGCACACAAAGATCCTGTCACTGACGTGATCCACAAAGTAGAAATTCCCCGTGATCCAGTCGATTGCTATTTGCTGTACATCTGCCAAAAAAAAAGAGAAAGAAAAGAAAGAAAGAGAAGCTCAGGAGTGCAGTTTCAATCTGAGTAAGCGGCTGCTGGCTGCTCTGCCAGCAGATGCTCCACTCACTTAAAGAGCTCCAGCTGCTTTACACCTATTATATGGTTTCTAATAAGGAATCCAATTCTCAATACACAAACAGTGGTGGGGGAGAATTTTTCCTTTTTGAGTACAGACATCTGATTGCAACCTCAGTGGTGTGAAAGATATGTGTTTGTTTGGAGGTCTCTTCAACATTTTTAAGTCTGTCATTGTGGGTTTTTTTGTGGTATCCTCAGAATTAACACCCCTGAATGAGGGTGCACCTGGGAAATGGCTGAAACTGATGGTACCAGATTGCTGGCAGAAGGCAGCTCTGAAGACACTCAAATTCTGAATTTAGTGTTCTAGGGTGTCTGCTACAACGTGGGGATGGGACACTGGTAAAGGTTAAAAGAGTTTGTTGGTTATATTTGAAGGGGACTAAAAGCAGACTAGAAATACTTCACAGAAATAAAAATGAAAAAAATAATGATATGCATGTCTAAACCCTCTGTATGAATGAATTCATTTTCATTTCAAACACTCTTTTCTTGTAGTTCTGTGGTACCTGGATGCAGATTTCTCATAACTGCCACAGGTAGTAGCACTGAAGTAACTGTTCTGTGTGATAGTAAAGAGACATTTATTAACAACAAGTTTTCCTTCTCAGGACACTGTGGCAGCTTCACGGCCCCCTAACACAACCTCTCACTGAATTCTTCTCCTTGTGGGATCCTGGAACCACTTTCTGTAAATGCCTTATAAATCCTGCATTTTTCTTATAAGTCAACTGACTTGTCCATACACAATCTTACTGTTACAGTAAGAAGCAGAAGAATAGAGAAGTGCAAAAAACATAACTTTATCAATTTCCTTTAACTAAGATTTCTTTTCTTCCTCTTCTTCTTGACAATACTGTATTGATAACACTCTGTAAGGCTTAGTTGTTTTTAAATTAAGAGTAACTCTTAATTTAAGAACAACTAAGTCTTACAGAAAATAATAGAAAAATATTTCCTGTTAAATGTTTTCAATGTTCACTATTAATGATTTTTGATTTTAAGAAAAATAACATACATTTATTATATTACAGTAGTTTCAAAACAGTGCTAACATCAGTGGAGATTCTGTCATGGTGAGAGAAGAAAGGTGTGATAGAATTTAATTTCTCAAAGTAGATTTTTTTTTTCCTTTTTACTTTCAGTTGTCTGTATGTTTAACATCCTTCAGATGTGGGATTTTTAGGTTTGCTTTCCACAGTCCAACACAAAACTGCCACTGCCATCACATCCACACTGTTCTGGAGAGCAGTGAGTAAACCTGATTGAGCACAAATGGTCTTCATTTAGTTTTTGATGATAACTCAAGGCTTATGAGCCTTGTGCTTGCTTAAAACAGAGATGGAGGCTCATTTGCTGTCCCACAAAGTGCAGGTAACTTAAACAAGATTTACTCAATGAAATACCAGGAATGCCAACTGTATCCCACCTCACACCCCATTACACAGTTCACTGCTGTCTTCTGTCTCGCCCATTCCTGCCCTTCCACTACTCATTTCTCCTTTAATTCAAAGTGAATTTTGTGCCTGATAGGTCCTATTACAAAGATCTGCTGAACCAGAATATAGAAATGCTCCATTTAGCCCAATATCCAAACTCCAGAGGAGGCCAATGTCAGATGTACTGTGAGATTTCTGAGCACTGATATATTTTAGACAATAGGAAGAAGACACTTTTTTTATTTTTTTTCTCTCCCCTTTTCCAAGTAAAATATAGGACATGCTTATAAAAATACCAGAAGAAAACTCTGTGCCTCTGCAAATCAGTAATAGTTAAAGCATTTTCAATGTGTCTGCTTGCCATTTGCTGAAGCTGGATTCATGGAATGAAAAATTTATGGTTTACTGATTCAGGGAGACTTTTGAAAATTGCAGATAAGCTTGTATGTAATAGAAGCATTTCAGAAAATATCATTTATACAGGAAGAAAGGTACAAAAGGGATCCAATTTCAAACATTTATAGAAATAAAACTAGTAATTAAATTCCTGCAATAAGAGCTCTAGACGATTGCTGTACATTGGGAAGGGGATGAAAAAGAACAAGGTTAAGTAGCACTGTGTTGGAGGAGGGTATGTTTTTCTTCTTATTGTGTGAAAAGTGTACCTATTTTTAGATAAATATGATATATACGTGAAAGGCACATCACACACAGGTTATTGGCTTTGTTAATGTAACATTACTTACAGTTATAAACTGTTTGCTCTGTTCTTTCCTTAGGTTTTTGGTAACATATCACCAGAAATTGCACCAAGCAGGGATTTTTTATGGAAACCAAGAATAATTCATTCAAGGTCATATTAGGGATAACCATGATGCCTTAGGTTTTAACTTTTATATTTTTCAAATCCTGTACTGCCCAGTGTAACTCTGAAGTTTCCTGTAGCTCATTAAGTGCTGTTCTCCATATTAAGACAGACACAACAAAACCTCTCTAACTTGCTCTCCAAGGACACTCAGACCAAGAACTGCAAACCTTCATCTTGGGGAGAGTGGGGCAAGCTTGGGGGAAGTTCCATCCTTGCCTGGCTTCTGCTTGGGGAATTGATGCTGAGATCCAAGTGGGAAGAACTCGGGAGCTGTCCTTGTCCATGTTGGGATGCACTGAGGCAGGAGCCTCTGGAGCCCAGAGTGTACCTCTGAAGGCCTTTCCAATCAATCCCTCCTTGATTCCTTTATTCCTGTCTAGTCTCTGTTTCTAGGTAGCCATTCAAGACATCAACCATTTGCTTTAGCTAGTTAAAACTGAGCTCAGCATTCCAGGAGAAGGGAGACATCCAGAAGCAATACCACACCAGAACCATTGTGTCAAACAGCACTGGGAGCTCTTACCCAATTTCCCTTTCTGAGCAGGATGCCTTTGGGAAGGGCATGGAAGTCCCAGCAACACAGGCTATTGGAGAGGTTTAGGCTCAATTGCCTTCCTTGTAAAGCTGTTTCTTCTAGAGCATGCCACATCTCAAGACTTTATGTTATCAAAGAGTTTCCAGAAAAAGCAACACATTAATTTGTAGTAATTTTCTTCAGAAAAAGAACAGAATTCTTCAGAGAGATGTTCTGCTCTGCAAGGAACACTTCCCTCAAAGCCAGACCATCACTGTCATTAGCAATTAACCTGGACACTGAGCACTCAGTGGCATTTGTGTAGACACCATTGATCTGCTTTGGGTTTTTCCTCTGTTTCATGCCCTCTGCATTGGACACATCCACCTTCTCCCAAGAGAAGTTGATAAAGAATTGTCCAAGTCCATTCCCCCACCAAATCAAGTTGTACATGAGAAATCTCCTCAGTTAGCAGACACTGGGTTCTGTGAATCCTATTTTAAATTTCTATGCCTTGGCAGCAGCTCTGCATGAAGCTGCTGGGAATGGCTCTCCAGTTATCACACGAGTTGCATGCACGGTAAGCCACAGAGATAAGGCTGTGGTTGAACTAGGGACTTAAAAAAAAAAAAAAATATAT